>JAULKK010054865.1:0-18617 GCA_032355705.1 Rubia peregrina
GCGCAAAACTTTGTAATTTGGAGGATGTCCATAGAGGAATTCAAACAGCGTACGCCCATCGAGTTGCTTCATGGGTGTCCGGTTGATCAAATAAGCAGAAGTAAGTACACATTCTCCCTAGAAATCAAAAGGCAGATTAGCTTGAAAGTGCAAAACACGAGCCACATTTAAAAAATGGCGATAGTTGCGCTCAACACAACCATTTTGATGTAGAGTATCAACCATGGATGTCTAAAAAATAATCCCAAACTCAGCAAATTAGGATCTCAAAGGTAGAAATTATGTACCATTATCAGCGCGTGCACGTTTAACCACACAGCCAAACTACCTCTTGATCAAAGCACAAAATTCAATTAATCTATATGCTACCTCAGACTTAGCAACTAATAAATAAACCCAAAAATCTCGAGAATAATCTTCAACTATAGTAAAAAAAATATAATACCCCACTAGAAGACGGTGTACGATAAGACCCCCAAACATCACAATGAATTAATTCAAACAAAGAACTAGCCTTCGAAGAGCTCAAAGAGAAACTATATCTATTTTGTTTTGCTCTATGACACACAGAGAAAGACATAGACGTATTATTTATGCTAAAATCAAGAGTATGACAGAGGACAACACAGTATGGGATAAATGACCAAGATGTTGATACTATAAATCAGATGTAGAAACAATAGCAACTTTGAAACGAACTGCAAGATATGAGACTGAGCACGTGTATCCAACAGACGAAGCCAATAAAACCCCCCTTGCTGTTCACCCACGCCAATCACAGTCCTCATACTGATTTTCTGTAAAATGCAATAATTTTTAGTAAACAAAACTAGACATTTTAAGGCAAATAACAATCTAGAGCACAATAATAAATGGCATCGCAAGTCAGGTATATAAAGTACATGAGTAAGGGTAGTATCTCCAAAGTGTATAGAACCATAATGTGTTGCAGATGACACAGATCCATCAGGTAGCAGCACATTAACAGTACTGGTAGAAACAGTAATATCAATAAGAGAACCTTTATCACCAGTCATGTGATATGAGGCTCCCGAATCGAGAATCCAAGGTAAAGTACGCTTACCTGACCCATGGTCAGAAGAATAATTTAACTGAGTAAATAAATTAATGGACGTACTTCATTGGTCATCGGATAGAAAATGGCTGAAATCAGACCGGGCAAGGGAGCCGGAGGCCGCAGCTGCAAATATTGGCAGTGAGGTAACGCCGCCAGTGAAAAGAGGCTTAACAGAATTTATTTATTTTGTTTAATAAAATAAATAAAAATAAATAACTCTGCAGCTGCTAGGAGTGAAACGCACGTCTGTGCAACAACGCATGTTTACACGCGCTTAAAGAGGGAAGAAACGTGTCTGCTTCAAGCGCGCGTGACTTCACGCGCCTTTGTTAGCCGTGCGCGCGAAGCTCATGCACATCTCACCGTACTGAGCGAATGGCTCGCTGGAAATTGATGCAGGGAACTTGATGTCGGAAACTGAAGAAAACGTCCTCAACGGAAGAGGATGCCGACGGGAACAGGAGAAAAAGAAAACCGAGCAAACTCTAATTTATCGGAAATTGGAGACGCAAAGATCAGATTCGTCGACGGCTGAGATTGAAGCTGAGCTGGTCGCTGGTTGGAGAGCAGCGGTCGCCGGTCGGAGAGCAGCGTAGCGAAATCAGCGACGGGCAGGTGATTCTCGCGTCGGTCGCCGGTCAGTTTTTTGGTTAAAGGGGGAAAAGCGGCTCTGATCGGCGGCGAGTGGAGATCACACGCGGACGATGGCGGTGACGTTTGCAGAAAAAATTAAAATAAAAAATGTAGGATCTCAGGTTTCAGAATTTTAGGCTCTGATACCATGTATAAAATAAGGGTAATGATTTGTCATTCTATTCATGCTCTGGAGTACATTATATGATAGTACAAAAGACTTATATTAGACTAGAAAATGAATTCTAATCTAATTACAATCAAAAGTAATATTACTATTCCTTAATTGGTATGTAGTTTTTAGATCAACTGGTATATAACTACTAAAAAATAATCATTGTATGGAATTGTTGTCTTTGCATTTCATATTTACATGCTAAGAATAGTCTTTGCTTGCTGCATAACCATGTTAGCCTAAGAATTTCTGGGAATAATCTTCACGTGCTTCTTATTGCCATCTACACTCTACAGGTTTCCAAAGTTCAGTAGTTAATAGCAGAGCTCCTATTACTATTGGTAAGTAGATTTTAGAGCAACTAGTTTGTAACTAGTAAAAAATAATCATCGTATGGAATTGTTGTCTTTGCATTTCACATTTATATGCTAAGGATACTCTTAGCTTGCTGCATAACCATGTTAGTGCAATACCGGGGATAATCTTCATGTGTTTCTTATGGCCATCTGCAAAATACAGGTCTCCAGAGCTCCATTGTTAATAGCAGTTCTGCTACTACTTTTGGTAAGTAGTTTTTCGAGCAACTGGTTTATAACTAGTCAAAAATAAGCATTGTATGGAATTGTTGTCTTTGCATTTCTCATTTATATGCTAAGACTAGTCTTTGCTTGCTGCATAACCATGCTACTGCAATTATTTCCGTGAATAATCTTCATGTGCTTCTTGTTGCCATTTACACTCTACAGGTCTCCAAAGTTCACTTGTTGGGAACCAGATTCAAAATTCTGTTTCCTTAAATGTTGGTGGTTCAAATGACCTTGATGGGGGTAAGTATTGAAGGTTTCTCCTTTCACGTAATGTTTCTAGTTCTCTTTGAATTTACCATAAACTCAAAATCTGTATATATATGTGTGTATATATATGGGGAAGGGTTCAATATACTCCCTTATTTATACACCAAATCATAACCATCTAATCTAATCTCACTCACTCATTCATCAAATCTATTTTTAGTAAAATAATCTCAACCATGAGATTACATTAGATGGATGGTTAGGATTTGGTGTAAAAAATGGTGTATAAATAAGGTAGTTTATTGAACTATTGAACTTTTCCCACAGATATATATATATATATACATAAATACATACATATATATACACACATACATATATATATATATATATATATATATACATACATACATACATACAACACCAAATCTCAACCTTCCATTTAACATAATCTAATGGTTGAGATTATTTTAGTAAAAATAGATTTAATGGATGGGAGATTATGTTAGATGGAAGGTTGGGATTTGGTGTACAAAATGGTGTACAAATAAGAGTGTGTATTGAACCCCTGCCTATATATATATGTGTGTGTGTGTGTGTATGCATGTATATATAGAAAGTTAAGTAATGATTAATTGTTGATTAGTTGATCTCAACTTAGTTATTACTGTTTATATATAAAAATTAAAGTAAGGGTTAACCGTTGATTTGTTTAAATCAAGTTAGTTATTAATGTTAAGATATAGGAAGTCAAGTAAGAGTTGGTCGTTGATTAACTAAAGTCAATTTAGTTATTATTGTTCATGTATAATAAATAATCGATTGACCGTTAGTTAAAGTCAATTTTGTTAATACTATTTGTCATAGAAAGTCAAGGTTGATTGTTGATTAGTTAAATTTAGGCATTTTTATTTGTAATTATACATACTAATTCAAATAAGGGTTGATCATGATTATTTAAAGTTAACTTAGTTATTAATGTTTATACATACAAAGTAAAGCAAGGGTTGATCATTGATTAGTTAAAGTCAAACATTTTTATTCTTATTTATACATACTAATTAAGTTAAGTAAGGGTCGACCATTGATTAGTTAAAGTCAACTTAGTTATCAGTGTTTACATGTAGAAAGTCAAATAAGGATTAACCACATATCAATCAAAGTCAAACATTTTTATTTGTATTTATATATACAAAGTAATTTAAAGGTTGAACGTTAATTAGTTAATGTTAACATTTTAATTCATATATACATGTATATTAGATCAATGAGGGTTGGTAGTTGAGTCAACTTAGTTATAATTAAAGTCAACTAAAGAAATGAATAATTTTAAAGGTTAAGAAAAAAAAAATAGCTTAGAGCAGTTGCGTCCAACCCATGAAAGTTTTGGCAATTTTTATGAAATTGTTGGCAGGAAGACTGAATTTTAAAAAAATTTAGCTCCATTTTTAAAAAAAAACCGGTGCTGCAAGCCGGTGACACTTCCTCTTTGGCACCGACCTTTATTAAACCGGTGTAAAATTAACTCTTTTTTTTGGAAAATCGGTGTTAATTTAACACCACTTTTCAAAAAATCTCAGAAAAAAATAAATAAGCTGTTGCCTTTACATTTAGGGAACCGATTTTAAAAAAATGGTGCTAGAGGGGGGGGGGGTCTCCATGGTAGTGGAACAATGGAAAACCATTTTTTTTAAAATCGATGTTAATTTGACACTAGTTTTCAAAAAATCTCAGTAAAAATTAAATAAACTGTTGCCTTTACACTTAGGGCACCGATTTTCAAAAAATGGTGCTAGAGGGGAGGGGTTCTCTATGGTACTGGAACATTGACAAAGCATAATCGGAGGTCAGATGCAGGGTTGAGCTGCGGCCGGATAGGTGGTTGCGCGGAGAGATAATGCGCGGCGGATCTGACATAAAACTGATGTTCTGGTGGAGCTCGCGACTCCCACCGTTCTCATGGTTCGGGAGATGGCATAAGGGCTGGTGCACCATGATAGCGGGGACAGAGACTGGAGTGGAGCGGCTGAGACAACGGTGAAGAAGAGGAAGGGCTTAAAGGTGAAGCGGCGGAGACAACGTGCTCGAAGTTGTGTGACCGGAGCCTAGAAGCGGTGGAGAACCGTCGCTGAAAGCAGCGCCAAAGAAGGTTCAGAGACAATAGTGACAGACAAGCTTTGGAGAAAACGACGAATGATCTGGAGGAGCCTCTTTGGATTATCATAAGAGGAGGAAATGAGTGTTACTAGGAGAAGAGGAGTTTATATGATTTGGGTTTGGGACTTTGGGTGCTCTAAAGTGGGACAAGTTGGGCTTATTGAATGAAATAAGTTCATCCATAGGTACAATTTTTTTGAGTAAAGTGCATTTATGCCCTCTAGTGCACATAAGCCCCTCAATTTTTTGAAAGTGAGGATATATCCTTCAGTTTTTGAAAGTGCACGTATACCCCAGTTCCTTGTTTGGTGCACATATACCCTTCAGTTTTTCAACGCCGGTATTCGAGTATAGGGGTATATGTACACTTTCAAAAAATATGGGAAGATATGTGTACACTTTTAAAAAACATGGGGGGTATATGTGTACTTTCAAAAAATTGAGGTGTATATGTGCACTAAACAATGAACTGGGGGGGGGGGGTGTGCATAAATGCACTTTACCCTTTTTCCATTAAAGTATGGAGCATCGATATCTGAATCGGTGCCTTTGTATTTCCAATTTGGCTGCGTGATACTGCTTTAAATGGTTATTTTATTTTTCCCCACCCGAGAGCAAAGAGAACAAAAATATTCTAAGTTTCGAGCACCGGTAGTCTGACAGGTACCTATGATGGTCCTGCTGGTGCTCATTAAATTTCCATCCAATATTTTGGATAAAAATTCAAAATTATCATTTTTCTGCCAGATGTGCAACCTCCAAACCATAAGAAAATAACGCCGGTATGATAATATTATACAATCGGTGCCTACGTTTACTTAAGGTTTTGAGAAGAATTTTTTTTATCTTTTGCATTTAGGTACCTCAAAGAAAGTTGGAGGCATCAAATCACAATATTAGCGACACAAAAATGCAATTTACCAAGACACAATATCAACTTGGCGACTTGGGCTTGAACGGGTGAACGAAAGGGCCTCGAATCAAAACAATGATTACTTGTACATATATTTTTTGTAAATTACACTGTGGCACACCCTACAAACTTTTTTCCCACATCCGGTTGGAACCTTAGTTGACATCGTACTCCATGGTATGTATGGTCAACCTGTGAATGTTAATTACGTTCGGTAGGCCATTTACATTTGTTATTGCAATTAGGCTCTTCTTATGTGAAATAGGGTTAAGACATTTTCCTTCACTTTGATATTCACGAATTTTCATATTATTGCCTAATTATGAAAAATATCAAAATAGTATTAGTTGATGAAATATAGAAAAGCGCTAGTATATGTTCTAGAGTAAATTATAGATGATTACTTAGAATTAACAAAGTGAAATTTGAATCTGCTATGGATCTGTTTGTGTGTCCGACCCCTCATATATCTTCGGTTCGGACTTTGAAAATACATTGGGGATGTATTGAGTACCCTCCCATTCGAATGGATTTGAAATTCGAGTTGCAAGTAAACTTTTTACTTTCTGCACTTAGGTCCGTTAAAGAACGTTGGAGGCATCGAATAAAAAACTTGGCGGCATCAAAATGCAATTCACCAAGAGACGACTGTGACTTGCCAATTTGGGTTTGAACGGATGAAAAAAGGGGCCTCAAATCAAAACTATGATTATACTCGTACAAATTTTAAAAAACACACCCCACAACCTTTATTTACTCATCTGGTTGGGACCTTAGTTTACATCGTACTCCATGGTGTGTACAATCAAATCATGAATGTTAATTACGTTCCGTAGGGCATTCACATTTTTTATTTCAAATATATCCTTTATATGTGTGATAGGGTAAAGGCATTTTCCATCACTTCAAAATAAACGAATTTTCATATTCTTACCTAATTATGAAAAAAAATACTTTTCATTGATAGAATGTGGAAAAATACTAGTACATGTTCTAGAGTGAATTATAATTGATTACTTATAAGTAACAAAGTGAAATCAAAATCACTTGTGGACTCGTTTGTCCCCCAACCCCTCATAAATTTTTGCTCCAAAATTGGACAATACATTGGGAATGTATCGAGTACCATCCCAATCTAGTGGATTTGAATTTCGAGTTACGAGTAAACTTTTTTACTTTTCGCACTTAGATCCCTCCAAAAATTATGGAGGCGTCGAATCATAAAATTGGTGACACCAAAATGCAATTTATAAAAAGACTATCGCGACTTGCCGATTTGGGCTTGAACGGGTGAACGGAGGGGCCTCAAATCAAAACAATGATTACTTCTACACATTTTCCGTAAATTACATTGTGGCCCCTAGATTTTACAAACACACCCCTCTACACATTAATTAATGAACCATCTCTCCCAAAAATACACTTTTTACCCTTAAAAAAAGATAGGTTAGCATTAAATGCACTTCTAGCACCAGTATTACTCCCGATATCAGTGTTAGCTATTTTCGAACCGAATTTTACCTGCCAAATTACTATTCTGGGTTATGGGCACTGGGAATAGCACCGTTATATATCATTTATCCCAATACCGGTGCTGAAAAATTACCCACCCAGATAATTTTTTCTTCTTAGGGACCGGTATGTGGCAATGGTAATCTGAGAAATGGTGCTGATATTTTTCACAGGAACCGGTATTTTGGTTTCTTGGCCCTATAACCGGTGCATATGATATTCCTAGCACCGGTGTTGCCCTGCCAGCAATGACATACCGCTGTCTATGTACTTATTTTCCCTTAGTGCATGAACCGAAGTAAAAAAGTCCACTTTTAACTATGGCACTATTTACCTCAGTTTTTTTCAATAGAAAAACCGAGGTAAAATCCTCCAAAACCGAGGTAAAAGGTGATGTTTATTGAAGTGCTAGGTGCCTCATGTGACAAACAAGTAAAGAACTTGACTCCTAAAAAATATATAGTGTTATGCTAAAAATAAAATAAAATAAAATAGCTGATAGATTATGTATTTTCTTTAAAATCTAGAGTTGTAAATAAAAGGATTTAGTTTTGAATTAATTTTTTACATTTATTGAAATAAACATGAGAAAATCAAACCATTGATCAGAATCCTAGAGATATTCTTGAAGTAAAACATTTGCACATTCTTTTATAAGTTCCCAGGCCGCATATATGTGTCGTTCCTCAGTTAAGGTTGCTCCGACTGCAAATCTTAGTATGTAAACCTCACCAATCTTGGTGTGTGTCATATAAGCTCGGCCCGTTGAATTCACCCGTTCAATCAGCTTCTTGTTCAAGAGTTCGAGATAGAACTCATTGGATTGTCCAAATGGCTTGATTCTAAAACATACAAGTGAAAATGTACGAGGTGCAACCAATTCAAATCTGACGTCAGATCTTACAAACCCTTCAAACAGTTTCGCCATTTGGATGTCCGATCTAATATGGTTTTGGAGGTTCGCAACACCACAACTACGCATAATTAGCCATAATCGAAGTGCCCTGAACCGTCTGCCTGTCCCAATTTGCCAATCTTTGAAGTCCACGACCGACCCGTAATCACTTTTCTTATTCCTCAAGTACTCTGGATTAGTACTCAGAGCCTTCACCATTAGGTTGGGTTTCTTGACCCATAAGCAGCAACAATCTAAATAAGAAAGTAGCCATTTTTGAGGGCTCAAGCTCAATGAATCAACCCCCTCAATCCCTTCCAAGTGGTGACGAAATTCAGGGCATATGCATGCACTACCAGCATAAGCAGCGTCGACATGGATCCATACGTTAAAATCATTTGCAACGTCAGCGATCTCGCTCACAGGATCAACCGCGGTGGTTGAAGTGGTACCGACAGTTGCACAGAGAAAAAGTGGAATCAGCCCTTCTGCCACGTCTGCCTCAATTTGTCTACGTAGGGCTGTAGGGGGCATCGAAAAGTTTCCTTCCCTTGTAGTAGGGATTACTCTCATATTGCTTGGGAATACACCAGCCAATTTGCATACCTTTTGGAAAGATGAATGTGTTTGGTCGGATCGATAAACAACTAGCTTGCCAATGTTGTCAGCTCCGATTTCCTCCAAAGCACGTTCACGCGCAGCAATCAGGGCGCAGAGGATCGCCTCACTGGTGGTTCCTTGAAGAACACCCCCGCCAGTGCCTGAAAACATGAAAGATTTGGGCAGCTTTAGCATGTTGGCCATCCAATCCATAACAACCATCTCCAGCTCTGTGGCGGCTGGGGAGGAGAGCCAGTTGAACCCGACGGAGTTGAAACCAGTGCATAGCATTTCTCCAAGGAAAGCAGCCGTGCAAACCGTGGCTGGAAAGAATGCAAAGAAATTTGGGCTCAGCCAGTGTGTCATCCCCGGAATGATATCTTTTTCAACATCTTTGAGTATGGTATCAAGAGATTCCGGCAAATAAGGGGCCTTTGCAGGTAAGCTGTCTTTTAGATAGCCTGGTTCAACTTGGCTCAAAACTGGATACTTTTCAATATTTTTGTAGTAGTCAGCTATAAAATCAACCATAATATGGCCTTTTTTCCTGAATTCTTCAGGATCTAAAGGCTTGAATGGGGTGTAAAATGAATTAGGACCGGCAGCTTCATTGGTATCGATGCTGCCCATTCTTTCCCTTGAATTGCGTGAAGGCGTTGGTGGGAGGAGCAATGTTTCTAGAGAAGAATTAATGTTAAGAGTATAGAAAGATGTTGGAGAAGAGGTGGGTGTTCTGTTAAAAGTTGCGCAGTATATATAATGCTTGATCGGTGCCGTAAATAAAATATGGATATGTATTTGAAGGTTTATCTGCTGTCACGTATCCAAATGGGGCTTATTAACAATAAATAATGCTCAACAAGAAACCGAATTAACATTTAATATCGTCACCTGCTTGATCGTTAGCTTATTGAGTCAACAAAATACTGATTGTTTATTGCAATGCGTAAACATTAATGATGTATTTTGTCTGAATATAAAGAAAAATGAAATTTATCAATGAAAATAATGGAGTTGTAAATAAAAGATAAATATGATAAATTATTTCAAAAATTAACAACTTAAAAAAAGAGGTCTGATGTAAACAAGTAATGCAAAAATAGAAAACAATTAAAAATATAATAACAAAAAAAGTAACATTAATAATTCAAAGTTAAAGTCAATACAAAAAAAATTAGGTGAGTCTCACCATACATCACGGTGAGATTGAGGACTTGTATGCAATTTTTATAAATACTTAGATAAGTTTATGAGTCAGTTGACCGGGTTCTAAGATTCGGGGCATAAGATACAAAATGAAGCAAAAGGTGGAGGCACACTAAGAGACTGATGGAAATCACCCCATAGGCACCAATTCAAAGGGGCATAGTCACCAGTTATTTTGATCCCTAAAACACTAGTGCTTATAAGGGAGGGGGGAGAGGGTGCTGGAGAACGTTTCTATGCACTAGTTCCAAGAATAGGTGTTTGCAAACTCAGCATCATTAGGAATGCAAGTGTAAACGTGAGGGAACCGGTGTCAATATGATACATGATTGACAATGTGTAATGATGCTAGTTCTACGAACCTGCATCGGTACGTTATATAATGTGCATTGTGTACTACACAATGTTGGCCTTTTACATTAGTATGCAAGAGCACTAGTGCACGAAGCATAAGAACTAGCCATATATTCTGCCGGTGCTAATATTGTGCACCAGTTCAAGGTTTTGGACTGGTGCTATTATCTTTGCACCATTTCTAATCTTCAAACAACCGATGCTGAATGTATCGGTGACCTTCATCCACCGATTCTTGCAACAGGTGCTAGGATTCTATTCTATTTGAAATGCGCTATTTGAATTAGTATACCCCATCTCGGACCAAATCATGGGTAATAATAGATGTTGAGCGTTTTAACAGCTGCGATATAAGTTCATGAACATATGAAACTAAACAATTGAATTGATGATATTAAATGGAAACAAATTCAATGAATGCAAAGGAAATGGTTTCAGAAGCTACTAAGTAATGAAAACAAAACAAGTTATATTCCAGTACTTCAATCCAAGCTTTAACATAACTAACAAACATCAACAATCAATCAACACTATCATCCATCTTGTCCCAAATATCAAAGTAAGTTGTGCAGTGTTTTGAATAAACCTCAAATCATTACCTGCACCATCTTCTAGCGATGCATTATAGTTCATAAGGATGAAATGTCAAGGCACCCTCAATCGGTGCAAGAGCTGCTACTGGTTCCGCTATTTCACCAGTTGTTTCTTAGTCCGAGTCTGTTACTAAGGTTGGTGATTCTGCTAGTAAAGCTGGTAGTTATGTCCAATGGATCATATTATCGACCTAACTAAGGAACTCTTACGTAAGTACTTTTAAAATGGATTGATATGCTAGGAATTTGTGGATACGGTTAAATTTATGACTAAATTGTTTTTTTGGTCCCCAACATAGCATCTTTTACCATCTTTTAGTCCCCGAGAGAAAAAACACATTTTTTAGTACCCCACAAATTCAAAGTGAAATTTTCGGTCCCCAAAACCAGATTCCAGGTGATTTTCAGTTAGACTATATTGTTTTTGGGTCCCTAATATAGTATCTTATACCATCTTTTGGTCCCCGAAAATCATCTAGAATCTGGTTTTGGGGACCAAAAATTTCACTTTTAATTTGTGGGGTACTAAAAAAATGTGGTTTAGCTCTAGGGGATCAAAAGATAGTAAAAGATGCTATGTTGGGGACCAAAATTTTTTTTGTCTAAATTTATTACGATTATGCCCCTGAAAGAATTGTGAATGTAACATGTACGACATTGGGATTTTTTTTAATGAATACATAGTCAAAATAATGGTTCGTTCGATATGTTAGTAACTTACGACTAGGATGTTTGTATCATTCCTTTGAGGGTAAGCTCTTCAATCACACATTAACCACAATCACAATGATTGGTCTACTGTTTGTGCTAAAAAAATAGATATATGTTAACATGTGTCATATGTAATAATACGAAGTTATATTGTTAATGTTCGTCATGTTTTAAGTGTACTCGGAAGGTGGTTAGATGTTCCTCAACTGACGGTATGTTCTGAACTATCATTTTTAAAAAATTCTCCTTAGATTCGATTATTTTAATATTACCTGAACATGGCGATTTGATATATGAAATGTAGATTTGATGAATTGAAATCATTTGAACCTACATTGCCTGCAGGACTCGTAGGTTGTATAGTTTGGCCACTTTCAGTTGAACTATTATTTGGTGGTGTAATCACATGATCTGTTTTGTCATGGACACTTTATTGTGGCATATATATATATATATATATATATATATATAATATTGTCATGTAAAACTAACAGTGTTTCTCAAGTTGCACAATCATGTTGCCGACCAAATTTATGAATGAATACCTTGCTCATCAATTAATCTTAGGGCAGCTATTTAAATTTTAAATATAATAATTCGATGTATATATAATAATATATCCAAAATCCAGCTGAACGTTGCTTCAGATATTAATTAATATTTTATGTTTCCTAAACCGATGACATGTTATGAACTATCTTTCCCAAATTTCTCCTTTTAGAGTTATTATTTAATACTACCTTAGCATGGAGACTTGATTACTGAAATTTAGATTTAATGAATTTAAGTAATTTGATCATAAATAGCCTGCAACAACCATAGGTTGTATAGTTTGACCATTTCAGTTGAACTATTATTTAATGGTTTCATCACTTGATCGGTGGTGTCATGGACACATTATTATGGCATATTGTTATATATATTCATGTAAAACTAAAAGTGTCACTCATGTTGAACAATCAGTTTGCCGATCGAATTTATAAATGAATACCTTGCATTTAATCAATTAATCTCGGGGTAGCTATTTAATTTATATATTTGTATATTTTTTCTATGTATATATAATATTATATCAAAATATATCAATGTTATAAAGATCCTAAACGTGCAATGGGTGAGCGCGTTGTGCATTAACAACTTTCATATGAAAGATTAATTTGTTTTAGAGACGCTTTTGAGTGTCACGAATGCTCCAAGTTAGTAAACGTCACAATTGATTTTTTTGTAGTGTATTTTCTTCCTAAAATGGCGTAAGATCACCAATGGTGGTCCTGATGTCCAAATCAGAAAGAACTCCAAAAATAACAGCCGAAAGATTACAGTGATGTTTTATAAATCATGCCCTAAGTTCATTGCCAAACTCTATCCCATTTCCTGGTTATGATCCATTGTAATTGCCAATGATGCATTCACCATTCGCATAAGCTATGATTGCGCTCAATATGAACTCCAAGTGATCCTTTAAATACCGTGCAACAAAAACCTGGAATCCCTTAGTAGGATTAAGGATTTTACACATCATAGTCTTGTTATGCCTCCAATTTGGAGGTGAAGATATTGGTGAATGAGTGATGGAATATACGTGTATATATATATATATTTTTATTTATTTATAAGTTTTATTTTTATGTTAACACAGTCACTTAAGTTGCACAATCAGGTTGCCGATCAAATATATGAATGAATACCTTGCTCTTCATCATTTAATCTTGGGAAAGCTATTTGATTGTGATATATAATAATAATTTGATGTATATAATATAATATCCAAATATATATGTTATAAAGAGTGTAAACGTGCAATGGGCGACCTCATTATGCATTTATGGTGCACATTTGTAAGATTATTTAGCTTATTTTTTCCCAAATAAGAAAAGAACCCCAATTTGTTGTTGCCATTGAAGGAACCCTAATTCCGAAATCCAACTGAAGGTTGATTAAGAAATTAATTAAGATTTCATGTTTCCTAAACCAACTATATGTTCTGAAATGTCTTTCCAATAATTTTCCTTTTAGAGTGATTATTTCAACACTACCTCAACATGGAGACTTTACTATATATTTTCTTGTAAAACTAACTATATTTACTTGTAAAACCAACTATATATTTTCTGGTAAAACTAAAAGTGCCACTCATGTTGCACAACCAGCTCCCCAATCGAATATATGAATGAATACCTTACTTTTCATCAATTAATCTTGGGATAGCTATTTAACTTTTATTTATTTATTCTATGTACACATATAATAATATACTCCGTATCATATTATATGAATATTATAAAGATCATAAAATTGCAAGGGGTGAGCGCATCGTGCATTTACAGTTTGAATATGCAAGATTAATTAGCTTTCAGGTAGCATGACTAATTGTTTACGCTTTGAAGGTGAAGAATTTTCCAACTAAACATCACAACTGGATATTTTTTTTGCAGTGCATCTTCTTCCTAAAATGGCATAGGAACATCGTGCATTTACAATGAAGTTTTATCAATTCTGTCCTAAGTTCATTGGCAAACTCTATCCCATTTCATGATTATGATCCATTGTAATTGCCAATGACGCATTCCCACTTGCATAATCTATGATTGTGCTCAAGATGAACTCCCTGTGATCCTTAAAATGTCGCGCGATGAAAACCTGGAATCCTTTAGGAAGATTAAGGATCTTACACATGATAGTCTTGTTATGCCTCTAATTTGGTGGTGAAGATGTCGGTGAATGAGTTAGGGGATATATATATATATATTCATGTAAAACTAACACAGATACTTAAGTTGTACAATCAGGTTGCCAATCAAATTTATAAATGAATACCTTGCTCTTTATCATTTAATCTTTGGGAAGCTATTTCATCTTGATATATATTATTATATCCAAATATATGAATGTTATAAAGAGTATGAACGTGCATGGGGTGAGCACATCATGAATTTATGGTGCACATATGTCAGATTAATTAACTTACTTTTTCCCTATGCGTGTTCTTTATCTTTTAATATTTACCGAATTGGAATATCATTTGAAATTGTCTAGATTCATATTATAATTTGAGGACACTAAACGTGCAAGGGGTGAGTATATAGTGCATTTACAATGCGCATATGCTAGATTAATTAAGGAGGTAAATAGAAGGAAATATATTCAACGAATATTTAAGGTAACCTATTAATTAAATTGCACAGTGAGGTTGCCGATGAAATTTATGAACGAATACCTTGCTCTTAATCTATTAATCATGGAGTAGCTATTTAAAATTTAAATATAGTAATTCTATATGTATAATATTTTATCAAAATATGTGAATATTATAAAGATTCTAAGTGTGCAAGGGGTGCACCACATGCATTTACGGCGTAATATGCTAGTTTAATTAACTTCCATCAAGCGTCATTAATCATTTTAGTGATAATTTTGAGTGTCGCGTATGATCCAAATAAGCATCACAACTGAAAGTTATTTTTGTAGTGTGTCTTCTTCCTGAAATGGCGTAAGATCGCCAATGGCCTTCCTGATGTTCAAAGCAAAACTGTCAAGAATCTCGATAAATGCAGTCTGAATCTAAGAATGAAGTTTAATTAATTATACCTTAAATTCATCAACAACCTCTATCCCATTTCCTAATTCTGACCCATTGTAATTGCCAACTCCTCGTGATCCTAGAAATGTTGTGCGGCAAAATCTTTGAATCCCTTAGTAGGATTGAAGATCTTACACATCATAGTCTGTTTATGCCTCGAACTTCGTGAAGAAGGTGTCGGTGAATGGATGAGGGGATCCATCCATATATATATATATATGTATGTGTTTTTTTATTTTCATGTAAAACTAATTGTGTCACTTAAGTTGCATAATCAGGTTGTCGATCAAATTTTTGAATGAATCCCTTGCTCATCATCATTTAATCTTGGTGTAGCTATTTAATTTTGATGTATGATAATTTGATGTATATAATAAAATATCAAAATATATGAATGTTATAAAGAGACTAAAAGTGCAAGGGGCAATCACATCATGCATTTATGGTGCACATATGTAAGATTAATTACCTTGATTTTTCCCCAAATAACAAAAGATCCCCAATTTGTCGCTACCATTGAAGAAACCCTAATTCCAAAATCCAGTTGAACGTTGATTCATATATTAATTAAGATTTCATGTTATCTAAACCGATGATATGTTCTGAACTACCTTTACAAAATTTCTCCTGTTAGAGTGATTATTTTAATACTATCTGGACATGGAAAATTGATCGTCGTCATTTAGATTTAATGAATAAAAATAATTTGTTCATAAATAGATCGCAAAACCCGTAGGTATAGTTTGACCATTTTAGTTGAACTATTCTTTAATGGTTTCATCACTTGATCTGTGGTGTCATGTACACATTATTATGGAATATTATATTTTAATATTTTCATGTAAAACTAAAAGTGTCACTCATATTGCACAATCAACTTGCAGATCAAATTTATGAATACCTTGCTCTTTCATCAATTAATCTTGGGGTAGCAATATAATTTGTATATATATATATCCTATATATATAATATTATATCAAAATATATGAAATTATAAATATTCTAAAATTCCAACGGGTGACCGCATCATGCATTTACAGTTTAATTATGAAAGATTGATTAACTTCCAGAAAGCATGACTAATTGTTTTAGCGATGCTTTTGAGTATCACGAATGGTCCAAATAAACGTCACACCTGGATTTTTTTGTAGTGCATAAGATCACCAATGGCGGTGCTGATGTCCAAACCAAAATTGTCAAGA
Source organism: Rubia peregrina (assembly GCA_032355705.1). NCBI lineage: Eukaryota > Viridiplantae > Streptophyta > Magnoliopsida > Gentianales > Rubiaceae > Rubia > Rubia peregrina. Next base: position 16,405 of record JAULKK010054865.1, read on the forward strand.
TCCCCGAGAGGCGCAACCGGAAGATTACAATGAAGTTTTATCAATTCTTCCCTAAGTTCATGGCAAACGTTATCCCATTTCATGATTATGATCCATTGTAATTGCCAATGACGCATTCACCATTTGCCTAATCTATGATTGTGCTCAAGATTAACTACCTGTGATCCTTGAAATGCCACGTGACAAAAACCTGGAATCACGGAGGAGTATTTAGGATCTTACACATCATAGTCTTGTGAATGAGTGATTACTTCTTTATATATATGTATATATGTATAATTTATTTTTTAAATTTTCATTTAAAGCTAACACAGTTGTTTAAGTTGCACAATCAGGTTGACGATCAATTTTATGAATGAATACCTTTCTCTTCATCATTCAATCTTTGGGTAGCTATTTAATTTTGATATATATATATATATATATATTAATTATATACAAACATATGAATGTTATAAAGACTATGAATGTGCAAGGGGTGAGCGCATCATGCATTTTTGGCGCACATACGTAAGATTAATTAACTTACTTTTCCCCATTTGTGTTCTTTATCTTTTAATATTTTATAAAATTGGAATATTATTTGAAATTGTCTAGATTCACATTATTTGAGGAGTCTCAACTTGCAAGGGGTGAGCATATCATGCATTTACAGTGTGCATATGCAAGATTAATGAAGGAGGTAAATGCAAGGAAACATATCCAAAGAAATTCAAGGTAGCATATAAATTAAATTTACATCAGGTTGCTGATCGAATTTATGAATGAATCCCTTTCTCTTCACCTATTAATCTTGGAGTAGGTATTTAATTTTTGAATGTATTAATTATATATTTTTAATATTTTATCAAAATATATGAATATTATAAAAATCCTAAACATGTAAGGGGTGAGCGCCACATGAATTTACTGTGTGAATATGCTAATTAACTTCCACCAAGCATCACTAATCATTTTAGTGACGCTTTTGAGTGTCACGAATGGTCCAAATAAGCATCACAACTTGATTTTTTTTGTAGTGTGCCTTCTTCTTGAAATGGAGTAAGATTACCAATGGCGGTCCTGATGCTCAAAGCAGAATTGACAAGAATCCCAAGAAATGCAGCCTGAAGATAAGAATGAAGTTTCATCACTTATGCCTTAAGTTTATCAGCAACCTTTATCCCAATTCCTAATTCTGGTCCATTGTAATTGCCAATGATGCATTCACCATTCGTGTAGGCCATGATAGCGCTCAAGATGAACTCCTCGGGATCCTTGATATGCTGCACGACAAAAAGATTGAATCCCTTTGGTGGATAGCGGATCTTATACCACATCATAGTCTGGTTATGCCTCCAATTCGGCGACGAAGATATCAGTGAATGGTTGAGGGGATCCATATATATAAGTTATTTTTTCATGTAAAACTAATAGTGTCAATTAAGTTGCACATTAGGTTGTCAATAAAATTTATGAATGAATACCATGCTTTTCATCATTTAATCTTGGTGTATCTATTTAATTTTTATATATGATAATTTGACGTATATAATATAATATCCAAATATGTGAATGTTATAAAGAGTGTAAACGTGCAAGGGGCGATCACATCATGCATTTACGGTGCACATATGTAAGATTAATTAGCTTAGTTTTCCCCAAATAACAAAAGATCCCCAATTTGTCGTTCCCACTGAAGGAACCCTAATTCAAAAATCTGGCGGAACGTTGATTCATATAGTAATTAAGATTTCATGTTTCCTAAACCAACAATATGTTCTGAACTATCTTTTCCAAGTTTCACACTTTAGAGTGATTATTTTAATACTACCTGAACATGGCAATTTGATCATTGAAACTTAGATTTAATGAATTTAAATAATTCGATCATAAATAGCCCGTAAACCCCGTAGGTTGTATAGTTTGACAATTTCAGTTGAACTATTCTTTAACAGTTTCGTCACTTGATCTGTGGTGTCATGGAAACATTATTGTGGTATAATTTTATATATATAAAAACTAAATGTGTCACTCATGTTGTACATTCAGCTTTCCGGTCGAATTTATGACTGAATACCTTTATTTTCATCAATTAATCTTGTGATAACTATTTAATTTTTTCCATATTTATTTTATGCATATATAACATTATATGAATAATATAAAGATTCTAAATGTGCAAGATGTGAGTGCACCGTGCATATACAATTTTAGTATGCACGATTAATTAA
>JAULKK010054971.1:0-18617 GCA_032355705.1 Rubia peregrina
CTGTACAGATGTCTCACTGATGCTGTTGCTGCACTGCTGCCCTGATGCATCTTTTTGAGGTCCACTGATGCTGGATTTTACCTGGCCTTCATGGTGTTTTACCTCATGATTAGTGGAGGATAGACACTCTTGTCTAATTGGAATTCTTTTGACTGCTCTGTGTTTCATTTTTTTACGATTCACTAAAAAGTTTGAAGGATTAACCAATTGACTTGAGGTTTTTGTAATTATCTAACTTTCTACAATCTATTCTTTTATTCTTTTGGAAGCAATAATAGTCGCTTCGTGAGCTATATGCTCACTCTTGTATAAACTAAACTAAGCTCTATGCTTCATCTTTAATTTTTGTTTTCCGTTATTTTATGGGCTAGGGAAGGCCTAATATAATTTTCCCCATCCTTGGATGGTTTGATGGAAAAAAATCATGGATTTCATGTTAATTTCAATCAGTACAAGAAGCATGCGCAAACTTGGGAGTACAGATATTACATCATGTTATACGCAGATGAATGCATTCAAGAGGTAAAAAATGACTCACTTCAAATTGACAAGGTACATTTACAATTATTTCTTGCAAGCAATGTAACTAAGATTTCTCGTATTTGCTAATAAGTAGTTATTGACAAATTTTCTTGAAGGAATTGAAGCCCTACTCACAAGATGATATCAACATTATTCGTAATAATATGGTCCGCCATCTCGTACTTAATCAGTCGGCATCTCTAGGAAATCTGGATATTGGTAAAACAACAAATTTAGAAAACTAGTGTAGCTTGGAACTATTGGAATAGATTCCTTGTGTTTCGTATTCCTATCTATAGATTATTGCATGGTTAGAATTATCTATAGATTTTTTAGAACATGCAAGACACTATCATGTATTGTTCTATATTTTTTGTTGTGATTTGAATTTTTTTGCACCGGAGAAATGACATAGAATTATGTATTGACCAAAAGAACTGAACATTTTTAAAGCTCAGAAACTTTTGATTATAATACACATAGTGATGATCACTAACACCGATATCGGAAACGTAATGTACGACATAATTCCGAGATTGGATATAATTCTCATTTAGGCGAAATTGTAGCAATTTTACAGGCGGGGAATGGAAAGTAGACAAGAGGTCGGAAACAAATGAGGTATTAGTGAAGAGCAGATATGCCATTTCTGAGTTCGGAAACTCTTGATTTCCTAGTTCTGAACTAGAAATTTCTGAACGAGGGATGCTGGAATTTTCCAAACTCGGAAATAATTGAAGTTGGTTTTTTGTGTCTTTTTAAAGTTGGTTTTTAACCGCCTTTGTTGGTGATTTTAAAGTTGGTTTTTGTAACCTCCTTCTATTGATGGACGATAGAGGCAAGTCCAGAGAAGACACAATAAAAGTGTCTTCTATTGCTCGATATAACCGCATTTAATCGCCCCTAACTAGTGAGAATTGACTCTAAGAGTTTCTGATTGATTAAGGTTTGACTGTTACAAAAAACTTTACCATAAAAACCAAACGAATTAATTATTCTTGAAATTGATAACATAATCAAGGAAAATTCCGAAGTTGAGCTCTTCGTATTTTATATTGCTCATCGATTTTGTTTGAAATTATTATAAGCTATTTCATTTAACTGATATAATTAGATTAATAATCATTTATTTATTTTACATATTTTATTTTATAAATTTTATTTTTTACATAATTTTTAAAATTATGTTTATTAGAATGTGGTTGTTAGTGAGGTGTTCACACAATATATAATAATTGATATTAAAATTCTAAAATTTCTCTCATAAATATATTATTTTGTGAAAAGGGTAAATTTTAATTAATTAGTTGTCAAACGCCTTCTTTTTTTAGGGGAAAGATTTCTTATATTAAATACTCAACAGTAACCAAAACACAAGTTTAGCCTTCACTCCCAGCTAAAACAATAAACCAATTTCTTGATCACTTTAGTCTATGACTGTCTGTGATGCATGACAAAAAAACATACTAAATATCTAACAATTGTTATATTAAATACTCAACAGTTTTTTTTGTCATACACCTTTTTTTCACTTGTTTGACTAAAACAAAAGGCCAGCTAAAAATTGAATAAAATACACCCTCTCACCTAATTTATAATCTGTTAGCGTAATTCGTGTCCTATATTTGATAGCATGAATTATGATAATACAATTACGTTTATTCTATAAATTTATTTAATTATTTTGAAAATTGAGTTAAAGATTTCGTTACTTCAAATTTGGAATTAAAATGAGGAGTTTATTTAGTAGGATAAATCCATTCAAGCTTAAATGTCAGAGTTTATAAAATGTAACAAATTACTGTAATATAAGATTTGTTGAGCTGAAGTTTACTTGTCACCGTCATGTTTTGTCCCAAAAATATGAACGGTAAAAAGCTAAGAATAAGGTTTGCAGAAAAATACGTTTTGTAGATATCTCTTGACTTTTTCCTATACTTAACTCACTCATTTTATACCCATTCAAACATATACCAATACATTTGTTTTTTTAAAATTTTCTTTTCCTAAATATATTATTATAAAATTCAATTAAAATATATAATTTCAATCCTAAATAATCATTTTAACTGATTCAGAAAATCTTTAACATTTAAGTCACGGTAAAAATAATTTGTAGCAAAAATAAACCAAATTATGATGGTCACAATCATAAGGGTTTATGTGTGCATAGAGATCTTAAACGATTTTATGTTCTGGGCTCTCAAAAATCATTAATTCAAACTTCATTTAAAATAAATATTAAGAACCACATATTCAAGCCTTTTTTAAAAAATGAAAACCACCCGGAGGAGGAGGGATTTTTTATTAGGATCCCTAGTCCCATAAATAATGCCAGAAGATTAGGCAGCCCTTAAGGCTAAGTCTTACAAAAAAATGATCATAAGTATGTGACAAAATGGCAGGATGTAGCTGCACAAGGCTATAACAGGAGCTAAGTCTCCCCAAAGAAAGAAGAAAATGTGAAAATCCTTTTATCAGATTGTGGTTTAAGTTTAGAGCCCACCTTAAAGAATCGACAAATCAAAATTCAATTAAGAGCCCTAAACAGACTACCACAGATAAAGAAAGGATTAACTGAAAATCATTAAGCTGCAAGGTGGGGCTGTAGATTCTCTCGATCCTCCATTGGGTTGAATTGCAGATCAGCCATGGCAGAAGATCAAGTCAGGGATCAAAGTTTGAAGACTAGTATGAGAATGCTCAATTTTGATGAAGATATTTGGAGATACCAAATAGGATGCTCAACCTGCAAAAGAAAGGATGGCAATCAGTAGTATCCGTTCTGGGTTTGAATTCTGATGTCAGGGACACCCAGCCTGTCTAGATTAATGAAGCCTCTAAATCTGTCAGGTAGAGTGTCCCAATGAAGAATCTCAGCAGTCTTTCTATCATATGCAAGTGTAGCTATGGCATCAGCAATTTGATTGGTTTCTCTTACAATATGGCTTAATGTTATGTGCCTACAAGAAATTCCAATGCTATCACATAGTTCAAATAATGGCCAAGGAGCTTTTAATGGATCCTTTATGTAATTCACAGCATTAGAACAATCAGTTTGGATGATATATTGCAGTTCAGAACCAGCCAAGATGCCATGTTTTATAGCTAGGAGTTCAGCCTCAAGGGGAGATTTTGCAGGAATATACGCAGTGGACATGTGCACTGGTGTACCTTGTCTATTTCTAATTATAATTCCAATCCATGCCATACCATCTATATGCCAGGAAGCATCAACATTCAAGGTAAGGGAAGCTGAAGGAGACCATTTAACAGGAAGGATAGATATGACATTCTTAACATAAGAAGGTAAGAAACCTTTGGAAGCATGTTCTTTATCATAATCCTTATGAATATGGAAAGGTTTGACACAGAATGTGTTGAAAATAGTATTCCTAACCTCTCGAAGAATCAGATCCTGGTTAGGATTAATATTTTCAAAAACTTTTCTGTTCCTAGCTTTCCATAATTCCCAAGAAGTATAGATTGGTATAGCTTGAATTAGAAAAGTATTCAATCTAGAGAAACCAGTATAAGAAAGGTAGAAAGCTAATCTTTCCCATAGATTTTGAAAAGCTCTGTCACTAATTTCCAACATGCCATGTACTTTTTTCTATAGATCCCTAGCAAATTGACAGTGATTGAAAATAAATGATCAATATCATCAGCATGATGGCAATTAATACATTTAGAGGCCATATGGAAACCAATACGTTTGAGCATATCGTCAAAAGGTAAGAAAGAATTGAGCAACTTCCACATAAAAACTGAAACCTTTCTCTAAATTATAGGGTTCCAGATCTTACTAAGAGAGATAGATGTATTTCTGATATGGTTGAGGATCTTGTAAGCTGAACTGAAAGTAAACTTTCCTTGTGGGTGGGATTTCCAGATCAGGCTATCTTCTCTATGACTGTTGAGGTTGGATTCCTGCAGTATCATTTCAATATCTGTAGAGAAAATAGATGAAATGGGAGGGAGATACAAATCTTTGTTATCAATAAAGAGCTGAACAGTGCAATCTAGAGGGATCATAGTAGATTCCTGGTTGCACTTGTTAATGAGAGGACTGTGTCCAGTCCAGTTTCATGTCCAGAAGTTGCATCTACCATTTCTAACAATCACCCTAGAATTAAACTCAGCCACCAAAGATTCAAGCCTTACCATTGTTGAGAAACATTTAGATTATCAAAATTTAGCATCTAACAAATACTTCATTTGTCATGCTGAAAGCGTTTTAATTGACTTTTTGGAGTTAATTGCATATGTTTAAAATAAATAAATATAAAACTTCATTTGTTTTAGTTAAAGTTTGTTAGTTGATAATTTGGAGTTACCTGCATGGATGCAAAAAACAAAAAAATTACGCTCCCTCCGTCGCTCTCAAAGTTTCTTTAAAAATATTTTAAAATTAGCTGGATGTATTTAATTTACATAAAAAATAATACTCCATCCTTCCTAGTAAAAATTTCTTAACAAAAATAGTAGAACTAAGGACATAAATTTTAAAATGCACAAAAATAATAATACCTTCATTAGTTTCAGTTAAAGTTTGTTAATTTATTATATGGTATTTTATACATATCAATGCAATTTAATTTCAAAATAGTTAGTTAACACAAAAAAAATTAACCAACTATTTTGAGTTAAATTAAGGTAACATCGACATTAAATAGTATTATTGTAAAAATATTATCATATAATATATTATTTAATATGTTGTAACTTATAATATTAGTTGGCATACAGTTAATTTCAAAATGTCAATTAATTTTTTGACTGAAATGAAAGAAGTACTTTTTTAGTGTGAATTTTGAATTCTTACTAACTTGGAAAGGCTATTTTAAAAACTCTTCTTATTTTAAATTAAGACCACTTTCGTGGGGGGAATTAATAGTCACCCCAAACCTAATAATAGCAACGCCAAGTTCAACTTTATTAAACGTTCAAATATTTTTGAATGAGCATCTTGCTTAGCCTAACTACGACAATTTGATTGTCATCAAAAGATAACTCTCAATCTTGAGATGCTGCCAAGTAATGCGAACTCCACCCCCTGTATCAATTGCACCCTTGGCCGGACCTCAATGTATGAGAATACATGTGAAATGTTTGAGAGTTAATCCAGTAACCGAATGTATGCAAATCTGGGATGGAATGATCATTGATCTTGATGATCTGCATCTGAACTTAGCTTGCATTTTGCTTGCTAAACTCTAATATTAGGCACTCCGTCCCTATCTAGTTTGACGAATCCAATCTCCACCTGAGTGAGACCTTGATTCCCAAAAACTCCTTCCATACCCGTGGTTCTGCTTCTCTTAGCCAATTGATCTGCAATTTTATTTGCCTCCCTGCAGCAAAAACAAAGTTGAGAATAAGAAGACTGTAGTTGAAGTGTTGTACGTTATGCCTTCCATGGTCCATTTCCTGGATCTTTTATACCACTAATGGCTAAACTACAATCTGTTTCCAATGTGACAATGCTTGGATTGATATTTGTCTGCAACACAAGATCCAATCCAAGTCTAACTGCATAGATTTCCGCAATGAAAGGAATATCAAATATACCAAGATGCATTTTAAATGTTAGCACAGAACCCGTATGATCTCTAAGAATAGTATCCAATCCACTCCTTTCTGAGTTAGAAGTCCATAAGGCATCTGTGTTTACTTTATTTCTCCCATTTATAGGCTTATCCCACTTGATAAGATTGATTATCCTATGCTGATTCATATAGTATGAGATTATACCACTGTCAATCCAATATTGTCCATTTTTACTTGGCCTTTTAAGAGGAAAAGCAGCAAGTGATTGTCTAATCATGTCCATAAACCTATTCCATACCACAGACAAAGAGCACACAATACCCTCATGGACTCTTTTATTTCTAACAGTCCACATAGTCCAGCACATAAACATTGGTGACATTCTTATTAGTGCATAATTAATAGGATCCATGTTAGATTTTGAGAAGTAATAGGAAAACCTATCCCAGATGTTTTGAAAGTGAACCCTATGAAACAAAAGAATCTAATACAATTTTTCCAAGTAGCTGAAGAAAGTTGACATTCGTGGAAGAAATGATTAATAGAATCACTATTATCACAGCAGCAACATTTTGATGCAATTTGAATGCCACATAACTTCAGGTTATCATCATATGGCAATAACTTATTTAACAGTTTCCAGAAAAATGGAAATCTTAGGAGGAATCTGTTTTCCCCAAACATAGGTCAGAGATCGAACCTTGTTTTTCCAGCTCCTGATACACTAGTAAGCTGATGTCGAAATAAACTTACCATTTTCTTCCGGTAGCCAAATGAGTCTGTCACTGAACTGTGGTTTCAAATCCACCTGCAAAAGGAATGAGTGCAGAGCAGGGGGAATCCATACATGTAGGTTAAAAGCATTCCTTATTCTAACATAATCTTTTAGAGTCCAATGTGGCATTGGTTTGGATGACATATTAGTTTGGATGTTGGGCATGAAATATAGACCTTAGGGCCCATTTCTTCTTGATTTTCAAACAACTCATTCACATTAAGAAACTCTAATTATGTTCAACCCATTCCACCATTCTCAGCAGAAGATGGGCACTGCCGCCGCCGCAACTACCCTGTCGCAACTTCGAAAGAACTATTTCGGCCACCGTTGAACGATAAGTCTGGCTATGAATAGTAAATCCAATCGTGAATAAGTCATCCAATGATTAATTTTATTAAAACATGAACACAAATCTAAACACCATATTATCTAAATCTAATTCGTATATTATCCAGATCAAACTAAAACATGCAAGAGGTCTTAATACCACTGCTGGGAATGGATTAAATCTAATTTAGCGGTAATAAATTATCTAATCTTGAATCTCATGTATGTGTTAAATCAAATCTATCTATGAGTTGAGATTACCTTTAAAGGGTGCTTTACCGTCAGATTCAATCAACCACGGAGATGAGAATCTCATATGTGATTCCAATATGTGTATCTACACAACACGATTGGACCGCCTCCACTTCCATCAGCTTGGAACATAGATCAATAAGCAAAGATCTAGTCCGGCTTCTATCTTTACGGCGATTTGTTTTCTGATAATGATTGGATTGATTTATGGTTTCTACCATCTAGTACGGCCAGGGTTCTAACAATGTTATTATGAACATTTTTGTAAAATATTTATTTATATAGAATTGTCATTAATCCAAGAAATCCTAGTCCAAGTCAATATGGGCCAAGTCCAATTAAATTTAATGAGTTCTAAACTCAATTCTGATATAATTACTATCTGGGCTTATGACCCAATAGTAATTTTTTGTCCAATTTCATGCCTTGTGTGTGACCATATAGGTTCAATCTTAATAAACTACAAGACCAATATAATTCATGCTAGCTTATCAAAATCAGTTTCCAGCTAAACATTCCGATCAATGGAAATAACTGGATTAATTATCTCCGTAATTAATCCTCTAACTATATATGGAAAATGCATATTGATTGAAGAACATCATTCCAACAATATACATAGTTAAAATGCCCAACACATGAAGTGGTTTGTTTATATATAGGTAGATGAATCATGAAGGTGTACATAAAAGTGGATGCATTTTGTTATGAAATGTGTGAAATAAGAAGTGCGCTCAATGAAACAATTTAAACACCTAAACTAGCGTGTTTATTTATAACTAAATTAATCATGAAAGGTTTGATTTAATTAGATGAATGTTGTTATAAATATTTTTATATCTTAATGTAACTGAAATGTATGAAGTAACTTGTTTTATACACGATGTAAATTCTTAAACACATGAAGACGTGTGTGTGTATATTTATCAGTGACCAGATAATAGGTTAGGATAACCAAACTAAGCCCTCACATATACGAACCAACTGCATAAAAGTTGATCTAATGACTTTGTATATGATACTGATTGTAGTTTATGAAGGATACATATCTGCATGAACCGATTTTGACACCAATTTATGTAACTAATCAAAAGTCAATGTCACATCTTGCTCCACAAGTTTAAGAGCAAAAATACTATCAGAATTTCATGATTTATACGAAAAACAGTCAATTGTATTGGGATTTTGGGTGCAATCTTCAACACAAAAAAGGTAAGAAAGATGAAACCATCATGGACAAGTATTTTGTGTACTTGTACCAAGGGAACGCAAAAGAAAAGAGTGAAACAATGGACACACCTGCCATCAATAACATTATTGAAGAGGGAACTCAAAAGATCCAATGAAAAATAAGGTAAAACGTGGTTACGAGATGGAATTCGGGTTATATCCATTGATGAAGCCTATGATGTTTTGCATTATGTGACCTCTCATAATCATGATTTCATTCGAGTTGAGTGACATTATTTACAAATAAGTGAATGGAGAATTATGGAGGAGAAAGAGAAAGCTATAGAAGGGATGAATAAAGGGCGATTAAAACCTAGCCAAGGATTCAAGTTTATGTCTTTCAAAGCTGGTGGTATTTAGAGTCTAGTACTCACCATTAAGGACCATCTGAACTATGTGAACATTTTACGTAGAAGAAGATAGAAGGAGGCAATGCTTAAGTAATTGAGAGATTGTCACAGAAGAATACCGAAGAGGAAGATTTCTTCTTTTGAGTGAAACTCGATGATGATGGTAGGCTAACCACGTTATTTTGGAGGGACTCACTGATGAAGGAAGACTATTACCTCTAAGAGATCTAGTTGTATTTGACACAACATACAATACAAAAAATACAACTTGATTTGCGCTCCAATAGTCGTAATGAACAACCATGACAATACAGTGATGTTTGAATGTACTTTCATCGCTGCCAAGAAAGCTTTAACTTTTGAATTACTTCTTCATATTTTCATAAGATAGATGGGTGGTAAAACGGCAGTAACAATTATCAACCAAGATCCAGCCATGGTTAAAGCAATCGAAGAGGTGATCATTCTTAAATTCAATTGTTTTGGACTTATTTGATTCATATTGTTTTATGTGTTTATGTCAGTAGTTCTTGTGTTTGTTATGAACATGTTATGTGTAGTTCAATTTTGTTTCTCAAAAAGAACACCAGCTTTCAAATAACATTATTTACTTTCAATTACTTTATATGTTTTAGTATTTAGTTCGTATGTTTTATTTTATTATAGTTCATGTGTTTATATGTTGAACTTTCCAGAATAAAATTATTTATATTTTTTCCAGGTTTTCCAAAAAACAAGGCATCGGTTGTGCCCGTGAAACATTACCCAGAATGCCATTAATAACTTTGATGAATTACAAAAAAAAGATGGTCCCTTCTAGAAGCATATTAGCATTGTTTGACATACTGTAAAAAAGAAGATGAATTTGAAAAGGCTTGGAACAATATGACTAAAACTTTTTAGCTTGAAGATAAGGAATGGTTCAAGAGTCTTTATTCTATTAGAGACAAGTTGCCCCTCAATGAGCAAAGATTTTTTCTCCGTGGGAACTCTTTCATCACAACGAAGTGAAAACATAAACAAAGCTTTGTCAATTAAAACTAGAAAAATGACCACACTAAACAAGTTCTTAACCATCTTCAATGAGACTATTGATCGATGAAGAGAAAATGAAATATCAAAGGAAAACCAATGCTAAAATTCAGTAGTGCAGCTCAAGAGTACACATTGCCAATGTACTAAAAATTTGAGTAGGAATACAAGCTTTCATAAGTAACCAAAACTTGTGAAGTTTTCAGCATGGGATCAACAACAAAGTATGAAGTAAGTCCAGATCCAAAAGAAGATGATGCAAAATTTGAAATTATGAGCTTCACAAAACAACGTGGAATTGTGGAAACAAACTGCTCCTGCAAAACTTTTGAAGAAACAGGTATATACTGACTAAATTGAATATACGTGTTTACTTTGTATGTTAATGTCTTTAGTTCTTATGTTTGGATCAATAGTTCTTGATTTGCATGTTTATCCTAGTGTAAGAAAGTTACTTAATATGTTTCAGCAGTTACACCGCATATAATGTATATGTTATTGATTCTTCATTTGCATGTTTAACTTTTGATGCATGTAATTTCATATTTTAGAGGTTTTAGTTCAGGTGTTCATCTTATTAACTCTTATATATGCATGATTATATTTGTATGCAGGGTATGATCTGCTTACACTATATCCAAATATTGCACATCAATTCAATCAGTGAGATACCACTACAATACATTCTGAAGCGATAGACAAAGCTCTTTAAAATACAAGTATGAGACAAATTGAAAACAATGCAAGAAAGTCAAGAACCAGATAGAATAAAAACAAAGCTTCATGGTGAGACCAAATGGAAAGAAACTACTATAATATGGTCCTAAAATGAGAAGGCAACATATAAAATCATAAACGTCTTGAAGAAAGTTTTAAAAAAGACAATGAAAAAGTGAAGGAAATTCTAGCCTCACAAACTACATAGGAACTTAAAACTCCAAGCACTAGTGTAGCATAATTCTCCATCACTAAACCACCAATAATCCAAGATCCATCTTTCAGAAAGACAAAAGGAAGAAGCAACAGAACTGAAAGATGAAAGCAAAAAATGAAACCGAAGACAAAAGAGTTTGGTACAAAGACATCAAAGCAACAAGTATTCTAGCACTACTGCAGGACATGTACAATAGTACCGGTGATTCACCGCACATGGACTGATATTTCGACCCTCTGAAAAACTGGTGCATAAGTATTGCGGTGCTGGAAAATAGTTTATAGGTATTTGTATACCACACCGGTGATAGAAAACATACGCACTTGTAAGATGAAGCGTTGGGACAAGTATATGACTGATGCGTAATGTCTTCACCGGTATGTGTTGTTACCGGTGTATTCATAATGACCGGTGCTAATTTCCCGTGAAGTGTATTTTTCCTTCACCGGTGCCCAGTAGTTTTAGCACTACAAAAATTTATGCCGGTATATAATATTTTTACACCAGTTTTTTAAATCGACCTTTACTTTGCTTGTTTTATAGTACTGATTGTTTATTTTATATCGGTGCTAAATTTTTAGCACTGGTTGTATATATGTATGACCGGTGCTGCGCTTTATTTTGATTTGCAATGCACTATTTGAATATGTAGGGGTTGTCCAGGATAATTTCAGAGACAATTTCAAATAAGAATTGTAAAACAACTATTTTAAATGATTATTTTTATTTAAATGCTGTAAATGTATGAAAAATGAAATCGTGAAAGGAAGCAATTGAAACAAGTTAACAGAAAAATCTTATCTACAATCAATCAACAACCAACCCACAATGAACACTCAATCAAACAAAAATATTAGTCATCGTACGTTGAAAATGAAGCCAACAATCAACTTAGTATGTCGTTCATATCGTCTAGGAGGTCCAAGGAAGTCTTCGATTGTTTTGCATATTCATCTATCTATGGCCCACACCATCTATCGGCGATAGCTTGAATTTCATAAGCATGGTATGATCCTTGTCCCTCCGGAAAGATCTGTGATCTGTACACATACAACATTAGTGAAAAATATTGTATGTACTGAAGATCAAACTTTCCTTTGTGTCATGTGCAATTTACCTCAAGGATGTTTGTAGTTAGAGGTCGACACTGCAAATTTTTTTATTGGTGAGCATTTGTAGTTTGATTCAATAATTAAATTGAAATTGTAACCTTTGTATTGAATGACTTAGTTTTATGTTCGTAATTTTCCAAGTGTAATCGGGTTTCGATTCTACCTTCCCTTTCTCCCTTTGGTGCATGCAAACAATCTTGTAAATAGAGAAATTTGACACGTTACGTTCTTCGACTAGACTAGATAAATAATTCTGAATTAAATTGATTCAAATACCGGGATATCAGTCGGTTGTCAATAATATTTTTGGGTTTTATACCCCCGTCATTGTATCCAGTGTAAAAACATCATTTGTATTAGGATGGATGATGATGAGGTGCCAATAATCGTTGGGGAAAAATGTAACTAGTTGGTTACTTACAATCCAATAATGGGGTTAGGAAAGGTACTATAATTAGAAATTGCGGCTTACAATCTAAGGCACCAAATACAACTTAGATTCACCTTTCTCCATTGTTCCCCCAATAGCATCAACACGCTTTGTGACTTCCTTTTCCTCTCACCCCGAACTACAAGAAACATAACCTTTTACCACGGTTTTAAAGGAATTTTTACCGCAGTTCTTAGTCTAAAAATGAGGTAAATACTGGCATAGTAAAAAGTACACTTTTACCTCAACTCAGAACTGAGGTAAAAAGTACTTTTACCTCAATTTAGGCCGATGTCAGCAGGTATTGTGATCGAAGTTGGTCGTAGAAAGAAGGCAGATAATGGGAGACCATTGTTGCAACTTCGTTCAGGCCGACATTGGTCGGAATGAGAGCGACATCGTAAGTGCTTTTAACCAACATCGTGCGTTGTGGGGGGTAATTATGTAGTGTGCATGTTTACGTGGAATTATAACCAATACGCCATTGTTTTAAAAGGCCGATCTCGCACATATTGTACCAACGACGATTTGTGCAATTTTGGTTACGTGTTGTCTCTGTACCAGTGTGTGTGACGTCTCTTGTTCATCGGAGAGACGTTGATTCTCGTAAAATAATATAATATTTGATATTCAATGACACAAACAAATGTTCATCGCTAGCTGTTACATGTTATTTAATATTCAATGACTCATGAAATGGTTAAATGCCATATATTAATCAATTGTTGTTCAATTAATGCCGAATGGAATCACATGATAAAACCCACACAAATATCTCATATATTACAAATATACGTCAAAAACTATTAAAATACATAAGGTTGATATGGAATTGAAATATTATTGGTTTTGAACCTCCACTGTCTATATTGTATGACATTAACACTGTCAGGGCGATTAGTGAAATACAAGTCCATCCATCTACATGCCGAAAGTCCATCATTAACTCTCTTTCTCCTATTACAACCAATCCACAACAAACAAAATTTATGTTAGAAATGGGCAGTCCCAAAATGAAATACGCATAGTACAGTCATACGTAGATGGCATTAATTTGAATCGAAAAAATATAACTCATCTGCTTGAGTGCGACGCCACATACATGGGATGTTGATGTTGCATAGACTGATGTCGGACATTGATATTATTTTAAGCATTTCCTATACATGTGCAAGGTTGGTCGTTGTTCGTTAACATATCGCAAGGTCCAATGGATGGAGAACGACTTCGCATATTCAAAGTGTGTTCTTAGAAAATGTAATTATTGTCCAAAATCAATCCTAATCTAAGCTTTTTTTCACTAGCGTGGAATTATTTTGCCCGCACACTATACATTGTATAACATGTAACACCATCATCATACTCTATGAAAATATTCAATCTTTGTTCCATGAAAAAAAGATATACAAAATCACTAATAAATTGTAAAATGAACATGGAATGGATAAAAAGACTACCTCAATTAATTTGTATGTGGAGATGCTCCATCCTCTAGTATTGTGGATGTATGAGGGGAGCAATTTGATTGAGCACTTGAATTATTATAATGTTGTGAATGGAAAGAATCTTGGGAGTTGGGTTTGGAGGGATGGTTTTGGAAATTTGAAATAGGTATAGTTGGTGATTAAAATTGAGACGAAATAGGGTTGGAGGGAAATTTTAGCTTAAATTTCCAACTTAAATTTTTTCCCCACTATAAATTCCAGGGTAACCAACGTCGGTAGCAGGTCGGTTCAAGTTTCATTCCTAGAAAAGTTCTTGCAACGTCGCATACATGGGTCATAGTGTAATTTTCAAAAAGTATTGTGAAATACTTCCTGTGAAGATTTTGGGCCCTTCCATTGACCCGTTGATGCCCAAATCAGAAGAACATGATCGTGACAATGTGAATTACATAAGGGCATCTCCAATTTTGCATTTCAACTTCTTCCACTTTCTAGGAGAGAGCTAGGTGTAAAAAGTAAAAAGTTCACCGGTTGCACCAAAATTGATTCCGATCATCCCAGAAGCGATCTTTTCCATCCCCAAGCAAATTTATAATCCCCAAGAGTGATAAGAAGACTGGCCTGATCGGACGAAGACTTCCACAAGTTCTTCCGATTAACCTTCGTATACTTATACATAATCATCTACAATTTACTCTAGACCCAAGAGTGATAAGGAAACGGCCTGATCGGACGGAGACTTCCACAAGTTCTTCCTATTAACCTTCGTATGCTTATAAGTAATCATCTACAATTTACTCTAGGCCACATACTAGCATTTTTTTTTAAAATTGATGAACAAAATTTTATTATATTTTTATTTCACAAAAAACCAAGAATATGTAATTCCGTGTGATTCTATGTGGTCAAAATTATCGTTCTCGTAACTCCCATCTTATGGGTATAAATGGAATACAAATAAAATGATCACACACAACCTCGGTTCGCGTCCCTCCTAGATAGTGCGCATAATCTCCATATAAAAAATTTCTCCTTATGTTCGGGTGCAAAGTTTTGATGCTTAGGGTAAATTCGAGGAAGTTTGAGCCATAGCGTAATTTCCAAAAAGTGTCATCACATACTACTCCATGTGAAGATTTTGGGCTCTTCCGTTGATCTATTGATGCCCAAATCAGAACATAATGGTCTTGACAATGTGAATTACATAAAGGTATCTCCAATTTTTGTTCCAACTTCTCCCACTTTCTTGGAGGGACCTAAGTGCAAAAAGTAAAAAGTTCACCGATTGTGCCAAAATTGATTCCAATCGAACATGATGTTAATAAAGTTCATGAACATTTTTAAATTTAAATTTTAGTTTTTAATATACTATTAAGCATTATTAAATGACTTTTATACATTTTGGTTTGACGCGGGCTCATTTGTTATGCTGCAGGGTTGAAGTTGTTAGGCCCACATTCAGTTAAGCCGATGTCGGTCATAGTTTGGTCAATTGTCGGTAAGCTGATGGGTGAGCGCTATCGCACATGTCGAGGCAGAATTCACAAGGGTTTAAAACGGTGTCATTCCAAAGTTCTATATACATTCAGCTCACCTCATAATTTGTTCAAACATTTACTTTCAAGTTTCCCTCGAATTCCAACAGTCCCCACTCCTTTATCTCTTCTATTTTCAATGGTATGGTTTTTCAGTTCTTCCAACTTCTTCATTTTTGTAATTTTTTCCTTGAAATTATTCTATCTATGGTGTGTTAATGTGTTGGTTGGTATATTTTTAGTTTCCTAGTTCGTATGAATTAGTTATAGTGTAAAATTTCCTTATATGTCAACCTAGATACTATATTCTGTTATGTTTTTGGATGATTTTGCATCAATTTCTAGTTTTCCAAGCATGATTTTTTTTGGATTTTTTGTGATTTTGGCGCGTAGTTGCTTGGGTTGAATGTAACATTGGTGGCATATTGGTTCACCTTTATTTTATGCGATTATTGTACGATGTCTTTCATTCTAAATTATGTTGGTTCTTTGAATTGGACATCAGACATGTCTCTGTTTGTCTATCGGTTTAATCGAGAACTTAACCTTGCTTACATGCATTTGCAACATACTGCCTACTTTAAAATTTTAAATGCAAATTCATTTGTCCTTCGTTACCAAGTTCGGTCTAAATGATCGAAGCGCAACGTCTCCCATACATGTCGGCCATGCCACTTTGTTGGACCGTCATGTATGTGCGATGCATGGCTGACGTCAAACTCATCAAGTTTCAAAGCTTTTATTCCCTAATCATTTTCTTATATTATTTAGGAGTAATGACTGGCGAAGGATTCTCCAATTTCCCCTTTTCCTGGTTAGCGACTTATTTTACATATATTTACACACACACACACACACATATATGAGCTATTTATTTTATGTTTTTTTATATATACATATTCACAATCGATCACATTTCATAATTCATTGTTTCTCTATAGTTCCCCGCACAATGGAGCTCCACCCCATATCCTCTTACATTCAATCTTGAACCCTATGTGATGTGTCATGATAACCCCAGATTCAGTTGCACCTTAAAGCAGCAAAATGTTGGGACTAGCCTCACTATAGTAAGGTGCATTGGTGTGCTAAATTCATGTTATTGTTTGATTTTCAATTCTTATTATTTGTTGTTTATTAATTTCATATATATATATATATAATAAAATAATTAATTTATGATTCAGTACATATTGAGAGACATTGTACCATTCTTACCCACACTAAAGACCCCAGTTGTGCTGAGGTGCTACAGGAGAGAATGGAGCATGTGCTACAAGAGAGAATGGTGCATGAACTACTCGGGGGACAGGAAGACCAAGGCCCTGTCCCCGAAGGTTTTTTCTAATTTCCTTGCCAACAACCGCCTATGCATTGGGGACACCTTGTTCTTGGACCTCATATATAGAAGGTAGGGGACCTATTGTCTTCAATGCCATCATAATCCGAGCCGATTGATTTTATTGAAATTTTTGTTTGGTTGCAACAAAAAACATTTCTATACAAAGTTATGCATCAATTGTGAGTATTTTTTTAGCTACTATTTTTCGAACAATATAATTGACTGTATGTACAATTTGATCCGTGCATGATTTTGAAAACTATTTTCAACTGTACCATTCAACACTATTTTCTACACTAATTTTAAAAACTAATGAAAAATACTTTTCTAGACCAAAGTCAATCATTTTCAAAAACATTTTAGCCTCTAAAAGTTTTAGAGTGTAAAATACTGACATCGGTCGTCCATTGCATTACATGTTGGTAAAAATGACATATAATACAAACTTAGTTCTCATAAAATAACATATGCGACATCACACACGATTCGGTAAGAACAGTTACTTTGTTTTTAAACCTTTTACTTCGGTTAAATTATAACGATGTTAAAAATCTATCAATTACCTTGGCTATTTTTTTACCCGAGGTAAAAATACATTTTACTTCCAAACAACTAATCGAGGTAAAAGAACTTTTTTTACTTCGATTATTTAACCTAAGCCAAAAAACCAAGGTATAAAAGGCGGGGTAAAAGGTCCAGTTTTTTTTGTAGTGCCGACACCTTTGTCAGGCCTCCCAACTTTGAAATACATAATTGGATGCAGCTCTCTATAGTTTCGTACATTTTATCCCACATGTTCCTGTTAGAATATGGATAGTTAACAAAGATAATTGTAATGGACAACAAAGTGAAGAACTAATGTAATGTGCAAAACTTACCCCATCCACACATCTATTTATGCATCCGCGATCCAAATCATTGAGTGGAAGTTCCCTAGCTTGTTACTGAACTCGACCATCTGATCTATGCCAATACCACAGGTATGCTCCGAGCAAAAGCCGATGGTTAGAATAGTGGGAAGAACATAATATTTCCATTCAATTGCATGTCCCTCAAAGCCTCGTTGCATGACTCGATGTACTTCGACATCATCAGATAGTCAGTGAATGGGAACTTGTTATGAACATCTGTGGCCAAAGTAAAAATATTGGCAGTCATCCGGTTGTAGAGTAAATAAATCGTAATAGTGAATATGGTTGCTGGTTTATAAATTCACATGTTTGAGAGGCTTTGAGAAGATTTGAGAGTTTTCAAATCCAAAGGTTGAAGAAGGATTTGATAGAGGTAATTTTACAAAGGCTGGTGAAATCTTGAGAGACTGAACGGATGAGATTTATTATATCTACACAAGATGACCACATGGATCGCCTGCTTTGGAGGAATGGTTAATTAGAGGCTGAATGTTGAAAACTAATGGCGGGGATTCAGGATTGGAGGATTTGATATAACAAAGAACATGATTTCTCGGTTTGACTTCTAGAAAATTACGAGGGTCCGAAAGGTACGGTGGAACATGAGGAACTAAGATACGTTTGAGCTATGGAAAGGTGTCGGGATATGTGGAGCTATTCAAGGAACATCAAGAGGTGAATGTGGGAGGTTGTCGCCGTACCTCTCAAAGATACTATTTTTAAGACCTAAAATTCTCTTAACTACAACTAAGTAGATAATGGAAAGTCGGGGTTGTCCACAGAGACAAGGGATATTCCTAATTGTTTGCTCATATAATGGTAAATACTACGCTAGATATAGATATATGCATATATATAAAAGCACAT
>JAULKK010055080.1:0-18616 GCA_032355705.1 Rubia peregrina
CAAGCTTTACAGCAACAAAACTACAAGTTAGAAAAATGGCTATACCGAAAATCAGTGCAATGAGAAATCGACGAGTGTGCTTGAATCTGAATTGTGTTGGATGTGTTGTAGAGTTTCAGAGCGTTAATTAGGCAAGGAAAAATATGGGAAATGTAGTTGGGTTTGAAGAGGATGGCATTCGATGAATACGAGGCTGCTTTGTTGAGACTTGCGAGTGATCGAATGCTCCGCCAAGAGGGTCCTACGCCCTTTTGCCGTTTCGGGTTTGGATGACAAATCCAATACTCCCTCTGTCCCTACACTTTATAACACTGTTCTGCAACAAAGTTTGACCGCATATTTGAATAGATATATAACAAATATTATTATAATATATAAGTAAGTAGTTTTTAAAAAGTAAAGTTTTATTTTCCGTTATTATACATAGTTAAACATATTAAGGGCCGAACATATGTCTCAAACGATGTGTAATAATTAGGTTGTAATTTAACTTGGAACGGAGGAAGTACCGGAAAAAATCCCTAAGAAATACCCGTTGAAGTTTCTCTCAAGGTTTTGGTACTAAATTGCAATTTAATTATTCACTTAGTTAAAATTGTTTAACTTTAATCTTAAAATTGATTTGATAAATCAGTTGGGATATTTTCGTATGTGATCTTGTTGGATTCGTAATAACATGCATTTTAAAATGTTAACTTTTCATAAATTATATTTACACACAATTATATATATCAATGATCAAACTTTTTTTAAGTCAACTGACGAAGTCAAAGGTGAAAAATTGACTGGTACGAAGGGAGTACATTAATATATTGCTCAAAAGAAAAAATATATCCCAAAACACACTATGTTGTTTTTGTTTCATTTCATTTTTATTGTTCATCAAAATATTTGTCATTTTCTCCTTTTGTTTAATTAAACGACATCGTTTTGACTCAACCCACTTCTTTATTAATCTAAAACAGTCATTTAACATATTTAACCTGAATTTACCTATTTCTTCTCCACCTCTTATCTCCCCTTCATTTCGTCTTTGACGGGATATGTTATTTGGCAGAGAGGCGATTGAAAATTTGATTGGTGGCGACGCAAGGCTCAATCACTAGAAGCGATGTGGCGGAGAGTTGATGGGGGATTTGATTAGTGGCAACAGAAGATGATGCATTTGGTAAACATAGGATTTCACTATAAGAAACAGGATTACCTCGATTCTTGAGTGATTATTACCTCATTTATTTAGCAGGATAATAATTGAGGTAAAAAGAGTCATGGTAAAAAAGTGCATCTTTTACATCAATTCATAACCGAGGTAAAATGTATTTTTACCTAAGTTTTTAAAACTGAGGTAATTGATCTTACCATTAGCGGTAATCAGTAGTGGACCGGCGTTGGTCGTTAGTAGAAACGACCAGCATGATTAGATATTAGAAACGTTCGTAGCAACTGATACCACAACTGATGCCACTTGTTTCGTAATGATGTCGAAAAAAATATAGCCGATGTCGGCATGTGTTCATTTTATATAGTAGTTGACAATATTTTGGACTCACTTTTGTGTATTTTTGTGCTTCAGATCATGAGTTTTGTATTGAAATTCTCTTAGAAGAGTTAAGAGCGACTTTTGCGCTCTTATCACTAATCTAGGGAGTTTTTGTGTGACAAAGAAAGATAATTGAAGATTTGAAGATAGACATGAAGACAAGAAGAAAGATGATTGAAGTGGAAGAAGAAGGCTACAAAAGACAAGGGACATATATTTTAGAGTGTTGGTTCACATTGTCGCGAGAAGTGGGATGTCTCTCACAGCTAGCGACATCACCTGTCGCGAGGTGTGGCACCTCTCTCATGACTTTCGACAGTCAATTAGCAAGCGGTTTATTTCTCAATTTTTAATCATTTCCCTTGTACTACAAATAGCATTTTCACCTCTCATTTCTTATCTCTTTCTTCTCTTGATCGAACTTCCCTTTATTCAAACCCTTGTTTAAGTTCTCTTTTCATGTTTCTTAATGTTGAATTTGTCTGTGGATATTAGTATGATTGGCAATAGCTAAACTCTTATTTTGGGAGCAATTGATTGAGGCTTCCAAGGTCATGTAGTGAGAAGCATTTATCGCTCATTTATGAATTTTGATTATTTATCTGCACCTAGAAGCATGTGTTAAGTAATGCATTTAACTCGCTTATTAGTATCTTTTTCGGTTGACTTCTAGGTTTAGTTGGGTTAACATCACAAGGGTTTTACATAACTTTTGTTGGTTTTCTTGCCTAAATCTCTAGTTTTGTAGATTTATTTAGACCTAATGAATGCTAAATCCTTATGAGCATCTAGATCCTATTTTACGAGCTTCATTGTAGATTATTCGTAAGCTCTTTGGAATAGAAGGACATCTGCAAGGATGGTAGTAGATATTAGATAACCATTCGCAAGGATGGTAGTAGACTTAAGGTTAAGCGCTTATTCCTAATGGGAGATGAAAATCCAAGGAGAAAGGAGTGGAAGCTCGGACAAAGCTGAAGACTGGCACATGCATGTTCTATTGCACAGCCCATGCCATCCAATTGGTGTGGTGCCTAAGTAACTGCACAAGTCAAAAGGAATTGCATGACTCGTGTTGTTCAATTGACTCATGCAACTAAGTATGAGCATATGTAGTGCTATATTACACGGCCCGTGCACCTTGAAGATCAGGATCTGAAGAACAACCCACGTTCGCAATGTTTTGCATGACCGCACCATTAGTTTAACAAGAAATCATCTCCAGCCGGAGGCCTACAAGTAACCGCACGGGTCGTGTCATTCAGAAGATCTAATGATCGCTGTCCTCGGCGGCCCATGCACTATTGCACGGGTCATGTGCTATTATGCGGTCTGTGCCACCACCCAGCTAGGGTTTCTCTTATCTTTTTAGGCCTTCATAAGGCTTATTTCCTATGCACAATATAAGGAAGCCTATGTCTACTAGGGTTGAAGTTTGTGTATTAGTTGTAATTCATTTTCTCTTAGTTTTCTAAGCATAGGTAGAGAGAGAAGGGGAATAACCCTTCTATTTTCTTTTAATCTTCCTAGTTTTGTCCAAGGGCATTGAATCCAATGGAAAGATTGGGTTCAATGCTTAGGGAGTAGTTTATTTTCTTGGGGATCGAGTTTGTATTCATGAATTGGTAGATATTTTCTGAGATTATAAATCACCCTATCCTTTTTATGTTTCATGCTTGATATTTTCTGAGTTAAATGCATGACTGATATCCTATGTTGGCATACAACTTAGTATATGATTCATGTATGGTGCTAGTATTATTTGTCCCCTTGAGAGTGTCTATCAGGGTAATAGGAAGACTAAGATTCTGCGACTGTGTGGGTGTAAGTATGTGGGTCGTGAGCACCACTTTGATGATTGTACGCTAGTAGACTGGAAGATTGTACCTCTATAGGTGAGGACGTGATAGTTAGCAGCAACTACGGTTGTATTAATTCGACCATTGTCATTGCAACCCCTAGAGTCATCATGAGATGTCAATCCCTTTGCCTCTCTAGACCTAGGGGGAAGTATTCATAGTGGAGGCCCGGGATGTAAGTCTTTACGGGAAAGAGAAGCACATAATGATTAGATCGCTTGACTCACTTTTCTAATTACGGAGGTGGTGTCGATAGAATAAGACGTGGGAACTTTTGTGTTACAGACAAAAGGAAGCGTTGATTATCAACCACACTATGTGACGTAGACGCTGGGATAGGTTCATATGTCTTGTATCTGATATAATCTAGGATCAAAGTATTCTACCGATTATGTAATGCAAATGTCCCCAATTGTTAGCTTAATATAGTTTAATCTCTTGCTTTGCATGAATAGTATTTTATAGAACAAAACAACCCAAAACCATGTTTGAAACATTGACTATTCCTAACCTGCAATCAGATTGACGATCCGATTATGAGTTTTGCGTTGTTAACTTTTAAATTCCTAGCATCTCTGTGGACGACCCCGGTAGTTTGTAGTGAGTACGTGAGCAACAATATAAATACCTTATCTTTTCATCCAACCGCTCAGCGGGTTAATTTATCTCCCGTGAAAAATGACAGTTTATTAGTGACCTCGAGGAGTGCAGATCGAATTTTGGCACCACTGCCGGGGATGACAGTTTAAAGATTTAATTGTTAACTAGCATTACTAGTTGGTAGAGTAGTTAGTGATGTTTTTATTTTGTAGCTTAAGTTGGTTATTGTGTTGAGATTTTTTCTATAGTTATTCCGATTACTTCTAATATGTTTTCTTGTGTTTTCTCTTGGGACTGGTATTGTCTAGTTTCTGGTTTATGGTACATACACGTACCACGAACTTTACACTACCTACCGAAAAATGCAGGTGGTTGGAGAAGGAGAAGAACGAGAGCTAGAGTAGGGGCTCCACAAGGACCGACTATTTTTTTGTAGAGAAGTTAGTTGAGATGGCAGAAAATAATCGAATGCTGAGGGAGTTGATGGCTCCAAATTTGGAGAATCAACCCCTTTGCATAGTCTTCCCGCCTTTGCCGCCCAATGTAACTTGTGAGCTGATGAGCGGCATGATCCAATACTTTCCCACCTTTCATAAATAATATATATAGTTAAAAAGCGCTTTTGAATTGATCTTATCTTTTTTGAATCATAAAAATGTCATTTTTTATTGATGAATAATCCAATCCTTCAATAAAAGATTGTTTAAAGTATTTTTTATAACAATAGTGCATAGATATTTCAACCTATTTTTTCAGTCTGCGGAAAAAAATTAGACCTTACATTTTAATTCAAAACTCATAACAAGAGTTACCTCTTTAGAACTAAAATAAATTATATATGTATATATATATATATGAAAATGAAAAAGAATAATTCAAAAAAAAGATGGAATGACTGAAGGTGACCCGAACAAGCACCTATCAGAGTTTCACTTGGTTTGCACCAATATGAAACCACCAGGGGTGTCGAAGGAGGACGACAACTTAAGATTATTTCCTTTATCATTGTAGGATGCAACCAAGTATTGGCTATATTACCTTCTTGGATGGACATGAAGTGATGGTTTCCCGAGAAGTACTTCCCAACTTCAAAGTCTGCGAGTCTAAAGAAGTAACTTTATAATATTTTGCAACTGGAGAATGAGTCCTTGTATGAGTACTGGAAGAGGTTCAAGCGACTAATGGCTATTTGACTCTATCATCCATTCAAGGAGGGTTATTTGATGTATTGCTTCTTTGAAGTATTATGAGCTGAATAGATATGAATGGTAAATGCAGCATGTAATGTTTCGATAGAAAACAAAAGCCCCAAAGATGCATTGGAACTATTCAAAGAGATGTCCAAGGGTATAAGACATGTTAGTACCTGATCCCGTGTAAAGACCTTAGAGAAACCCGCTCATTCTCCCAAGCTTGAGGAACAAGTCCAAGCGCTTTCTTCCATTTTGAAAAAGTTTATGAAAGGGTATAATCGAGGCGAACCGCCTCAAAGTGAAGACACCCAAGGGTACAATCGAGGAAAACCACCTCAACTCTAATCAAGGGGAGAAGGACCTTCCAACACCAATGCTCCATTGTACAAGTCGGACTGGAAGGAGATCCTAGATGAAATCACACAATTGGCAAAAAGGGGTGATGTATTCATAGAGCGAACAAGAAGAGAGATCGAGGAACTCGACACTAGAGCCTTTTCAACTACTAATGACCTTGAGGTGCAAGTTGGTCTACTTTTCACTTTGGTGAGCCGTCTTGAGCTACCGTCTCAACCTAAGGTTAATCCATGCAATGTGAGTGCAATAAAATTGAGAAGCGGGAAGAAGGTACGCGAAACTGAGAAGGATCGTGCAAGAGGATGAGATATTGGTGGAAATCAACAATACAAACCTCGAAAAAGAAGAAATAATAGTTGAGGAGGAGCCCTCAAATCTTCCCACCACTGAGGCAAGGGTGAACCCTCTGCCGCCATTCTTAGTGGTCTATAGGGAAGACCTAAGGTGGCTACCAACGAAGCTCAAATTTGCTAATCTTCGAGAAGGTTGAGCTTAGAATTCTATTATTGATGTCATTGAACAAGTTCCCTCATATGCTAATTTTTTAAAACATTCTTGCACTAAAAGAAGAACCAAAACAACTAGAAAGGTAGGTGAATTAAAAATAGAGGGAGTAACCACTTTAGCTCATAAGAACATACCTAAAAAGTGTGATAACCCCAAAATGTTTTTATCCCTATTTATATAGGTGGTAAATTGGTGAAGAATGATATGATTGACTTAGGTGTATCTATCAATGTTATCCCGTTTAGCCTATTTGAGAATCTTGACACATGTGAGTTTAGGGACACTAGGGTTATTGTCAAACTAGCCGACCATTATCAAGTCAGTTATAGAGGTATAATTAAAGATGTTATGGTTTGGGTAGGTAAGCCAGTGTTTCCTACAGACTTCTATGTTCTTGATATAGTGCACGATGGAGGTGCACCCCTAAGTTTATTTGGGGGGGGGGGCATTCTTGAAATCATCAAGTACCAAAATAGATGTCTATTTGGGAACCTAACCCTAGAGGATGACATTGATAAGGTTGGGTTTGAAATTTATAAGTCCAAGTATGAATCACCTATTTCTTCTCTTGTGCACAATAACATATCTTTATCTGATGAACCTGTTCAATACGATGAACCTTGCATGATTGATGATGATGAATTCCTCGATGAGTTCCTTGATGAGAGTGATAAGAAAAATCATGTTTTGAGTTTTGATGATAATGATGACACCTATGCCATGCTTGAGTTTAGTGGTGGACTTTTTATTATGGATTATATGGTCACAAACATGGAGCAGTTGGTGGAGAGTGGAAAGTATTTAGAATCTCCTCAGCCACCTTCTAAACCCAAGGAATTGGCTAAGGGATCAACATTATCTATGGTTAGTGTTTTTGATTTTGATGATGTGCTACCCACCATTGAAACTTTGCATATTCTATCTTCTTTGAATCAGAATTCTGATGACACATATGTTGATACACATGATTTTGATGTTCCTTCTGTGATTACAAATGATTTTCTTCCAATTGTGAACACTAACATGCAGCAGAGAAGGAAGTGGGTTAAGGAATTTAAACATCATAACCCATTCATGTTCCCAAAATCAACAAGAATGTGCCAACCATATTAAATGATCTGCTTCCTCGCAGGGTCGTTAACTAGAAATCAATTAACCCTCGGAGAGGGCTAGGAAGATCAAAGATAATATTTATAAAGCCACTCTTGTTCCTACTACTAAACTACATATGGCGTAGATAGTAGTAAGACCGGGGTCGTCCACAGAGATGCTAGGAATTTAAAGGTTAACTAGACAAAGCCGCGATTAGGTCATCAATCTGATCACGTGTCAAGAATAGCTAATGTTGCAAGGCAGCTTTTGAGGGGGGTTTTTTATCTAACAACTACGAGTATGCAATAAAACAAGAGAATAAATCTTTGTAAAGCTAGCACTTGGGGAATATTTGTGTTACATGACTAGTGGTGTATTTCAATCCTAGATTCAATCACATTCAAGACATACAAACCTATCTTAAGGCTTATTCCACGTAGTATGGTCGATGGTCAACACTTCCCCATATATCACATAAGAGTTCTATTGTATTCTTTCATCGGCACCGCCTCCGTAATTAGGGGAGTGCAACAACGGTCCTACCAACTGTGCAGATCTGATTCTCCCTTGTACAATTACATCCCGGTTACTCCACTAAAAATGCTTTTCCCTAGGCCTATAGAGACAAAGGGATATGCACCTTATCGTTGACTCTGAGGTTGCGAACTATGCTAACCCTAGTTTGCTTCTACGCTATCTCTATCTACAACCCTTCAGGCTCAAAGTCCAGTTAAGACTAGTGTACGATCATTGTAACATTGACTCGACGACCCACATGGATACACTTATATGGTCCTGGACTATCGCTACCCCTATTGCATCTAGGTTTCACTCCCCGGGGATATCAATAAATGCATGAAAGTAGACTAAGGTGCATGCCAACATGGTGTAGCAATCATGCAATTAACAATACTTCAAGAAACATACCAACATAATGTTCATATGCATAATAAGGTAAGGAGATTTTAGAATCTCACAAAACACATGCATAGTCATGAATAGAATACTATCCCCTAAGCAAATAAAATACTCCCTAAGCATTGAACCCAAATATTTCATTGGATTCAATACCCTTGGGTGAGAACAAAGAGAAAAAAATCTAAGAGAGAAGGGTTATTCCATTTCTCTCTCTACCTGCTCTTCAAAATTAGAAGAATGAAACTAATTGAAACCAAAACATCAACCCTAGTAGACATAGGCTCCTATTTATAGTAGTGAGAGATTAGGCCTAAAAATGCCCACAATATGGCCAGAAACCCTAGCAGCCATCAGTGGCATGAGACGTGCTACAACACACAACCCGTGTTAGCTTGGAACGACTTGTGTTATTCAGCACTGGCCATCTGCTGGTCACTTGTCTCGGCCATTCTGAGGGTACGACAGTGCCATTTGTCATGGGCTGATGTCTAGGAACTCTTCATAGATTAGTATAATGGTACGGGCCGTGTAAATATTTGCGAGCCACCAACCAGATGCATGATTTTCCTTTTTTGAATGGTGCATGTCGTGTATATCTTTGTGGGCTGTCAGCTGGGAGTCAATATCTGAGAAAACTGATGGAGATGAGTGTAAATTTTCACACCCTATGGGTTGGTCTTTGATTGTTGACTTTGAAGCGACAAAGCCCGTGTAAGATGTCATGGCCTGTGCCTATACTTAGCCGCACGAAGCATCATAATGACACGTATCGTGTAGAACCAAGCGGCTTGTGCCAAGGAACTCTGGCTCCATCATGTTGACATGCACGGGCCGTGTTGATTCACCCAGCCATGTCAGGTTTCCAAGTGTTAGATTCAACTTCCTTCTTCTTCTTAGCTTGATTCCATCCACTACTATGTTTTGACTCGTGACTTTCTATCTACTACCACCCTTGCGGATGACCTTCTAATATCTACTACCACCCTCGCGGATAGCCTTCTACAAAACTACACCGAAGTGCTCACGAGCATCCTGCCAAGAAGCTCACAAAAACATAATCTAGGAGCTCATGAGGACATAGTGTCCATTAGTTTCAATTAAGTCTACAAAACTAGGCATTTAGTTAAGAAAACTACCAACAATCATCTAAACCATTTGTAATGTAAACCTAACTAAAACTAGCAATCAACCAACCAAAACATAATAAAAAAAACGTGTCAAATGCATTGTTTAACGCATGCTTTTAGGTGCAGATCAATTCACACACACTTAAACCTATAATCGTCCTTGAGTAAACAAAAATGAGTGAAGATCCAAGAGGAAAGTAGAAAGCAAGGATAAGGTAACCAATACATTCAACCTTATTTCTAAGCTACCCTAGTTCACCCAAAGATGTAAGAATCTCACAACTCTCACCCTCCCTGAAGAAGCTAAAATAACCTATCCACCTAAGTCAAACAAATAAAAGGCAAGGTGTACTGGGTAAGCGTGAAACTAACTTACTCTGCCAAAGACACCACAAATGACAATCCAAGAGATTTTCAATATTAGTTTCATTTCTCTCATTTTACCTAGGAGCCCTTTCGGGTTTACATCCTAGCTTCACACACGTGTTGAGATTACCTCTCACCTTTTTCCTCACCATGGCATCTCACTTTTGCAAAGGTTTTTCAACCAATCTGGGCCTTTCCAATTTTCCCCTAAGTCATCCTTTTTGGGTTTTTGACCTAGTTGGGTATATATATATATGTGTGTGTGTGTGTGTGTTTCTTCATTTTTTTGTGTAGCACAAAATGCCCCAAAGGTGGGGCTTCATACTACACGAAGATAAGAAAAACAAAAGGACACCACTAAAGTGTTTCAAAACGTCCCCAATCAAAACCACAAACGGTGCCCTCACACCAAAAATAAACCAACGACAAAAGTTTTGAAAAACACAAAGTGAGGGAAAAATAAAGAAAATGGAACATAGTTATCATCGCAATCAACAAAGTAGAAATAGATAAGCAGGAACAGAGGAAATGCCAACATGAAAGTGTTTCAACCCTCCCTCGCACTTAGTTCATGCATTGTCCCGAATGCATGTGACCAAGGTGAAAAGGAAAAGTGGGGAACACCGAAGACTCCTCAACACCGTCCACCACGTCTGGCTCCACGCCCCTGCTCGTGTGGCTCCTGCTAATTGTGCCCATTACCAGTGCTTATTGTACTTAGTCTATCAGTGATCTCTCTCGTGTGATAGTGCAACAAACCCATATCCATCCTCAGCACTATAGTTGGCCATCCACCCTGTCAAATTTGTATGTTATATCTCTATAGTGGTAGTCTAACTGAGGCCAGCTTAGTGACATCCTGGCTCATCCCAAACATCGGAGGTGGCAAGAACTAAGGTTCAATTACTGGTGGCAGAAACTTAGGTGGTGGTTGGAACTACTACTGCTCAATGTGGGAAGACTGTGTTGGGTGTGTGGGGAACTCATTCTATGCATTCATTCTCATTAGTCATGCAAGGATTATCAAATTGAACAAGCTCACCACATAAAGATATACCTTTACATATAAGAGATGGAATAGGTGAATTATTCTTAGACTTATAGATCTCAAATTCCACCTTATCAATCTCAGCCTCTAGGATTAGTGTCCCCAAATGAACATCTATCTTGGTCCTTGATATTTTTAGAAAAGGTCTCCCCAATATAATTAGGGGTGCACCACCATCGTGCACTACATCAAGGACATAAAAGTTTGCCGAAAATACTAAATTTCCTACTCTAACCATGACATCCTTAACTATACATCTAGGGCTAGCTTGTGAATGATAGTCTAGTTGGACAATTACCCTAGTTCCCTTAAGTTCACCTATGTCAAGGTTCTAAAAAAGACTAAAGGAATCACATTGATAGATGGACCCAAATCAATCATAGAATTTTTCACTAGCTTACCACCTAAGGAAATAGGGATTGAAAACATTCCGGGGTCATCACATTTCTTAGGCAAGTTCATATGAGCTAAAGTAGCTACTCCCTCTATTTTCAATTGACCTACTTTCCTAGTTAGTTTATTCATATTGTTAGTACATGCATTTTTCAAAATCTTAGTATAAGAGGAAACTTTCTCAATCACATTCAAGATAAGAATGCTAACCTCTACATTCTCAAAGATTTTTGCGAATGTATGCCTCATTGGATACCACTTCTGGCCTTCCCCTTAGTACATTAGGAAAAGGTGGTGGAGGGATCACCCTCGATTCGGTGGTGGTGAGCGCTTTGGAGATATCCTCTTCTACAATCATCTCATGCTCTTCCAAGTTAGTCTTTTTGCCTTCCATAATCAAATTATCTTCTTGCAATATTTCCTTTTCGGGCTCGTGCACTTCCTTCCCCCTTGTAAAATTTTAATGCACTAACATTCCTTGGGTTTATCTCGGGTTGGGAAAGCAACTTTATAGATTCTCTAGCCTCAAGTTGGCTTACCAAAGTGGAAAGTTGGCTGACTTGGACTTCGAGATTCTTGATGCTCGAAAAAGCTCTAGTGCCAAGCTACTCAATTTATCTCCTTGTCTGCTTCGTGAACACATCATTCTTATTTTCCAATTGAGCTATCCCATCCAACATCTCCTCTTGGTTAGACTTGTATAAGGCGACGTTGTTGTTGGAAGACCCTTCTCCCCTCGAGTAGGGTTGAGGTTGAGGTTGCCCACCATGGTTGTACCTTTAATTCTCCTCGTGCCAACGGAAGTTGGGGTGATCGCGGTATCAAATATTGAAGGTATTTGCGTAGGGGTCATGTCTATCTCTTCATTGGTTCCCCCTGAACCCATTTTTTTCCTCTAGCAGATTTTTGCCTATTTCCATCATTGAAGTCCAACATTTTCACCTCTTCAAAATCTTTGACCATTTGCGGACATGCGTCGGTAGGATGATCAAGACTACATATGCCACACACCTTTACCTGAGATCTCCTCTTCATAAATTCTTTAATCATTGAGGCAAATGATTGAACTTGCTCTTCAAACGTAGGAGAGTGAGCCATCTCATCTAAAGTCTTCACATGAGATTGAGTGCCAAATTTCCTTGTCCCATTGGCCATTTTCTTAAACAATGCCATTGCATCATTAAGACTTTTGTTGGCTATGGAGCCATTGCACACCCCAATAACCATTCTCATATCCTCATCACAAAGTACTTCGAAGAAGTAGTACACCAAATCACCTTCTTTGAATAGATGGTAGGGGCAACTTGCCAAGACTAGTAATGTATTTAGATCCTAGATTCAATCACATTCAGGACCTACAAACCTATCTTAATGCTTATTCCACGTAGTGTCATCGATGGTCAACACCCCCCCTATTTGTAACATAAGGGTGACATTTTATTCATCCCTCGGCAGAACCCCCGTAATTAGGGGAGTGCAACAACGGCCCTACCTGCTGTGCATATCAAATTCTCCCCCGTGCCAATAACATCTCGGGCACTCCACTATGAATGCTTCTCCCTAAGATTATAGAGACAAATTGATAGGTACATTATCGTTGACTCTATGTTAACCCTAGCTTGCTACTACGTTATCTCTAGCGGCAACCCTTCAGGCTCAAAGTCCAACTAATACTAGTGTACGATCATTGTAACGTTGACTTGGAGACCCACATGCATACACTCATATGGTCACGGACTATCGTTACCCCTATTAAATCTAGGTTTCACTCCCTGGGGGATATCAATAAATGTGCCATCATGAAAGTAGATTAAGGTTTATGTTAACATGGTGTAACAATCATGAAATTAACAAGAATTCAAGAAACAAGCCAACATAATGTTCATAAGCATAATAAGATAGGGAGATTTTAGAATCTCACAAAAAACCTACATAGTCATGAATACAAATATTATCCCTAAGAAAAGAAACTACTCCCTAAGCATTGAGCCCAAATATTTCATTGGATTCAATGCCCTTGGGCATGAACAAAGAGAAAATAAATCTAAGAGATTTCATTCTACCTACTCTTCAAAAGTAGGAGAAAGAAACTAATGAACACCAAAGCTTCAACCCTAGTAAACATAGGCTCCTATTTATAGTAGTAGGGAATTGGGCCTTGAAAAAAGGTAAAAAGGGACCAGAAACCCTAGAAGCCGTTGAGTGGCACGGGTCATTCTATAGCACACAAAAGGTCTAAGCTTGGCTTGGCACAACCCTTGTCATTTAGCACGGGCCGTTGGCTAGGCCCATGTCTTAGTCGTTCTAAGCGCACGACCGTGCCATTCTTCACGGGATGCCGACTGGGAACTCTTCATCAATCAGTTGAACGACATGAGCCATTTAAATATTCACGGGCCACCGATCGAATGCATGATTTTCCTCTTCTGGATGATGTATTGGCTGGGAGTCTAGTAATGAGAAAACTGATGACGAGGAATGTAAATCTTCACACATGTGGGCTAGTATTTGATTGTTGACTTTGGAGCGGCACGAGCCGTGTAGAACTAAGCGGCATGTGCCAAGAACTTTGGCTCCATCGTTTTTACTGGCACGATGCGTGTTGATTCACACGGCTATGCCAGGTCTTCAAATGTTGGACTTGACTCCCTTATTTTTCTCAGATTCATTCCATCTATTACCACATTTTGACTCGTGGTCTTCTGTCTTCTACGGCCCTCGCGGATGACCTTCTACAAAACTACGCCAAAGTGCTCACGAGCATCCTACCAATAAGCTTACAAAAGCTGAATCTATGAGCTTGTGTGGGTCCATTAGATCCAATTAAGTTTATAAAACCAGGTATTTAGATAAGAAAATCACAAGCGATCATCTAAACCCTTTGTAGCGTAATCCTAATTAAAACCAGCAATCGACCAACCAAAACATAATAACAAAAGTGTTAAATGCATTGGTTAGCGCATGTTTTGAGGTGAAGATTAGTGAAAATGAATGTGTTTGGTATGTATCTCCTAAAGCGAAGGGTAAGCCTAAGGTAATGTAGAGATCCGTCCATAGAAATATGGTCATGAGTGGTGTCGAGGATGGTGACTCTGGTGAACCACAATTTTTTTAGTTTTTGATAATGTATGAAAATAAGTCATGTGGGCGCAATAAAAAAAAGGTGGCTCCATTTTTGTGTTAGTAGGTTTTGAATTTTTTTGTGATTTTCGTAAAGTGTTTGCTTATTGGTTGTGTTTTAGGGATTATTTGTCATGAGATTTTGGCTGGAACAATACGATACTCGGTTTTCCTATTTTTGGGTACAAAAATTTTACGACAAAATTTGAAGGAACTGAGCTTGGCATGAGCCATGTCAAGCCTCGTACCAGAATGAAAAGGCCGAGGCTTTCATACACCACGAGTTGTGCTAGAATGAATAGCATGAGCCATTCAAACAGCACGAGCTGTACCATATGGTTTCCGCCTGTGGCACCTATATTTGTCAATCAAAATTCAATAGCTCTTCTATAAATGGACCTCGTTCATTACCTTGTTATCACTCTCCTTCTTCACAAAAACCAGCAGCAAAATACAAACCTCTACCCTTTCATAAACCAAAAATCCCATAACTCCATCGTTTCTTAATCAAATTCCCTCAAATTTGTCCCAATCTCTTTCCATCAAAAATCCCCAAAAACCCCACAACTAATTTCTTAAAGAAAAAATCTTCCTAGATTTTGAAAAAGGCTTCTCGGCGTCTTCTTCAAATTTTCTCCCAAATTTGAAGATTTTCTCTATTTCGGGTGTTGAGAATTGCTAGAATTTACTCTAGGAGGAGTCCCACACACTCCACGAGAATTATTAGATTTCATCACCTATTCTCATCTAGGTAATCAGGCGAACTCCTTGGGGAAAAATTGGCAATTTTGATTTTCAGAGTTTTTGGATATTGCTTGATTACATCTTTTTTGTGGGAGAGTTTGACTGTGGGTAGTTGTTGAGATTTTTGGGCTGTTAGTTGCTACTTTTGGTGATGTATATTTTTCTTGTTATCATTATGCTTCAGAGACAGAGAACTGGCCCTTGCATTCCATTTATGAGGATATTTATGCCCATGTGGAGTATTAAGAGTGAGCGAAGCATCTTCTAGGACACCAAATCCTAGAGACCAAGTTTGTAGACAAGAGGGCCATCAAGGACCTTAAGCTCTACATACTGGTCAATGAGCTCCTAAAGAGGATTGGTTAAATGGCTTCATGAAGATGTCAACCCCCACGTGCACTATGTACATACTAGAGTTCCTAGCGACCGTCACGCCGCTGGTCAATAGGCTGGGTGAGAAGGTTGCTATGTTCCACCTGGGGGACGAGGCCAGGTCCATGTGATATTTCTAAGTGCTTTGGGTGGAAGTATGTGACTGATGTGGATGGTTACGCCGAGGATAGCTCAGGGTTTGACGTTGTCACATTCTGGCCCGCTATCACCCAATAGTCGTAGGGGAAGGCGATGAAGAACAGGGATATAGTGCACCCATCAATGATATATGTGACAAGGCTTTTGAGTATAGTGGTGATGTGCCATGGAGAGACCCCTACATCTACTGAGTGGGACTGTAGGATCCTGTGGTCAATTTGTACTGGACGAGCCTGCCTTGATTTTATGCAGGACTTTATCACCTAGTGCTATGATATTTCCATGAGGCCGGCGGGAAAGATAGAAGTTGGGGGCATGATATCACTCCTAGCATCTCATTAGCCTTCCAATGGACAAGGGTATATGGGAGAACCCAAAATTCACGTACACCTTTACTTTATGAGCTATGGTGGAGGCATTGATGATACAACTAGAGGCTAGGGTGATTTACTGGCGCTATAAACGTGCCAACTTCATGAGACTCCCCCAGTTCAGGAGGACCAGTCTAGTCTCGACAGTCACACTGCATGATTTTCTTACACAGCCAGATCAAGGTGCAAATGTAGTAGTGGGAGTCCTAAATTTTGATCAGGAAGACGAGCAGGAAATCAGGATGACAGAGCCCGATGGACGAGGATCAGATTCATCAGCTGCCAGCACAACCTCACCACATGGACCACTAGGTTATTCAGCCACCGTTGGTATTTCCTCAGTTTGTGCCACATCTCTCATTCAAGCAGCAATTTGCACCGCCACCTTTCCAGGGGTCGATTCATATTCAAGATTATAATTACCATTATGAGGGGTAGAGCTCTAAGGGTTCACACATGCGTATTTTCTCTCCACACAAGGAATATTTTGGGGATCCAAACGGGTAGAGCAATCGTGGGCCACCAGAGTTTGAGCCGCAGATACACAACATCTCCATTCCTTCCCAGCATCTATAATACAACCCACTCTGGGAGCATGGTTCACTGGGATTTAGATAGTTAGTTTTCTCCTGTGAGATATAGGCACAACCACCAGGAGATTGTTGATAGATTGGGAGTCGTGGGCATCAGAGACAAGCATTATCACAAGGAGCCACTCGGGCATGGGAGTGAAGCCAAACTTGGGGGATGGCATTGAGAACTTATTGGTGTTTCCAACCTTTTTCTTACGATGGTTACATGCATTAGGGACAATGCATGAACTATGTGTGGGGGAGGGGTTCGAAAACCTACATATGGGTAGTATCTCCTCTGCCTTTTTGCTTAGCTGATTTTGCTTTGGATTTGGATGATGTGCTGACTATTTTCCCTATTTCTTTTCCCTCATTTGATTTTGGAAAACTTCTTGTTTTGGTTTGTTTTATGGGTGTGATGGCACCTTTTGTAGTTTTTTAGATGATGTAGCACTTTGGTGGTGTCATCACCACAAGAAACAACACCTATTACTTCACCCCTTTTACCTCGTTTTTTTTACCTTAGGTCAAATAATTGAGGTAAAAATTTCTTTTACCTCAGTTCTTTTTTTTGAAGTAAAAATTAGTATTTACCTTGGTTATAAAATCTGAGGTAAATAATAGGGTTTTTTTACCTCGGTTGTATGGTAACCGAATTAAATATTATTCTAAGTCAAAGTAACTAGTCTAAATGACGTAGGTGCGACGTTGGCAGCATGTGTCTATCCAAGCAGTATTAGTCATTCATGATATTACCAACATTACACTACTAGTTGGTTTGACCAAATATCTAGCGATGTTAAGGAGCAACGTTGCATTTCTCGGGATTTGGTAAGTATTCTTTGGTCCTTTGACCAAATTCAATCATAATTCCAAAAAAAATCTTTCAAATTCCAAGATGGCTCTGCAAAATCTAATTCCTCATTGTTGAAGGAGGGAAATATGGTTGTGGGTTGTGCTATAACTCACCACACAAGTAGCAAGTAAGTATTTCATGCCTAAATTTGTATTTTCATCTTCAATTTGGTTCTAAGTTATAGTTCAATTGATATAAGAGGATGTATTTAATTGTGGATTGATCGAATGTAGGCAATGCATTATTATATATGGTTGGTGTTAATTATATGTGTATGGGAACATGATAATGAAGGTTTTCATTCACACACACACACACACACATATGTATATATGTTGCTCTAATCAATATGCATACATATGTAAAGAATCCATGAATTGAATGAATGTAAGTGTGTGTATTTTTTTGCTAATTAAGATATAATTCTAAATATTATGTACTTGTTATTGTAATGTAGGAAAGGTTAAAACCCATTGTTTTGATGAAGATCGAACAAGTGAGGGGTATCAATATTTTGTAGCTAACTTCATTAAATATGCATTCGCAAACTCCACAAAGGAGAATGTGTTGTATGTGTATTGTCCTTACAAGAAGTATCGAAACACCACTATTCATGAAGATGCAATTGGTTTGAAGGATAACTTATACATTTATGGTTTGATCCAACATTTAAAATTTGGTCTTGGCATGGGGAGAACGTGGATGAACATACTAGAACTGAAGCAGAGGCCGAGAAGGATGATAGGATTGATGAGTTAGTTGAGGAGATTGTCAAGAACTACAGTGGCAATCCTAAAAGACTTTCAGACTTGCATGTACATAATGATACACTTCTATACGATAGATGACCTGGAGGAATAATAGTATCGAAGGCTATGTTGCAATTGATGAATACGAAAGCTAAGTATTCCTATAGTGATTTTGGGTCCTCTGGTTTGTTGAAAGTGTTGAAAGAAATGCTTCCGGTTGGAAATAGAATACCAAAAAAAGTAAATAGGGGCAAATAAAATACTATGTCTGATGGGCATGGATTATGAAAAGATACATGCTTGTCAGAATGATTGTATCTTGTATAAGGGAGATCACCTGAATGCAGAGGAATGCCCTAAATCCAATGCTTCAAGGTTCAAATTGAAGGAGGTGGATATTAAAAGACTTTCAGACTTGCACATACATAATGGTTTAGGAGATTGTTAAGAACTGCATTGGCAATCCTAAAAGACTTTTCAGACTTGCATGGACATAATGAGACACGTCTATACAATAGATGCCCTAAAAGTAGGGGTGGCAAAATATACCCATAACCCGCGGGTCAAGCGGGTTATCTAATTTTAAACCCGTATGAGTATGGGTAAAATGGGTAATGGGTCAAATAGGTAGTTGAAAAATATGGGTTGAACGGGTTGGGTTTGTGGGTTGACC
>JAULKK010055189.1:0-18614 GCA_032355705.1 Rubia peregrina
AGTCTATGATTGTTGTGCAATCAATGCACCTGGGGATGAGGTGTCTGGAGATGACGAGGATGGCATGAGACTGACAGTTGATGAAGAAGGGACTGGCGACGACGATATAGATTCTTCCACCAAAGAATCGGATGGAAATAATTCGTCGGCAGACAACATCCCAACCCCATCACCACAATATTGATTGCCATGAATTTTATTTTGTCGTGCATGATGATGATTTTTTTTGGATTTTTTGGGATATTTTCTCTTTTTGCTTGATAACTTTTAATTTGTGGGATGTTTCCTGGATATTGTGTGCATGGTAGCAATATTAGTCTTTCCAATTTATTTTCTTTATATTTCATACTGGATTTTGTGAACTTGGGATGAGACCTTTTCATTGTACATTCCAAGTTCTGGTTGTATTGGTTATCCATTGTTGATTTATTAGGTACGACAAAGAAGTACGACTTTGCACACCATTTGCACCCATGATGTCGAGTTACCTGATAAGTTACCGACTAAACTGTGACGTTGCATGATTTAATTTATTTTATTGGATTTAGGCACTGGTTTGGAGCGATAAGCACGTACAATATCGCTAGTCCCAATATGCAAAGTTGCTTTAATGTAGTTATAATTTCAGTCGATCCGATCATGTTCGCAAAGTGATTCATCTAGTAATACACTTAAACTTCTAGGTGATGCCCATTTTGTCTACGTTGCAGCTATGTTATCGCAAAGTTGGACATACTTATTACTTAGCATTTAGAAATAATTTACCGAAGTTATCACAGAACAGAAGTGAAAACCCTATTATTTACCGCGTTTATTTTTAACCGAGGATAAAAATATTATTTACTTCACAAAATAAAATAATTGTGGTAAACGAAGTTTTTACCTTAGTTGTTTGACCTAAGCCAAAAAACTGAGGCAAAAGGAGCGAAGTAATAGGTCATGTTTCTTTTAGTGTGAATTTAACGTGTAATTGTGGATGTCGAATTTCGTAACTGTTATGTTGTCATTCCTAGGTAGTTGAATTTCATAACTGTTAAGTTATTTTCTAGATTAAATTTCATTGAAACGAACTTGCAAATTTGTTAGGAAATATAGTAAAAGTAGAAAATGACCACTCCATCCGAAGATCTTCCGGACTCGGGAGTCCCTCTTTGGGAATTGTCATCACCAAAATGTGTGGGAAAAAAGTCCAAACTTTTAGCTTACAATGTTTTTTCTTTTTCTTTGACTTCGTTTTTTATGCCTTCCGCCTCTTTTTCATCGTCCCTTAGTTGTCGACCCATATAATCCGTGCGATCTAAGAACTCACGCAAGCTTGCGTCTTCCTCTTCTAAGATAAAACCTTCTTTGTTCAATCCAATCATAGTGTCCGCACCAAAACCAATCAAATCCACCTATTCATATTCCTCAACGAAAGCCCTTTATCCTCCTAAAATCTCAAACCTAGAATCGATAGAATATTTTATGTAGAAAACTTGATGAGCTTGTCATGCCAATATGAATGGATCTTCTCTCCAACCCAAGCTAATCCAATTAGCCTGTGAGAAACCCAGGTCTTCCATTCTCTGTTCGTTGTTAAAATCAACCCATTCTCATTTAAAAACCGACACTCTCATTATAACATAACCGAGCTCCCAAATATTTGTAGTTGTAACAAAATTCCACGTATGGGCATATATTAGATTATTATCGGACATAATTCGAACATGCAATAATTCAGAAACAAGTGAAACCCCCTCCCATGTTGGGAAAATAAATCTATTAATGTTATAACCCTTGAAATATAGAACGGTACCCAAAGGTATCCGAGTCAACCATTTGACTGTTTCTGGATGCTGGTCCCTTGAGACGTGAGACCGTAGCCATGAAGCAAAAGTTCTAGTGTGTTGTTGACAAACTCGTGCTTCATTGAAAGTAGGATTCAACAATCTAATTTCATCCATATGGATCTCAATGTATAGAACAATGTCCTCATGATTCCAAAGAACATATGAATGTGCAGTGCACAAATCCTTGGCACTGGGGCTTAATAGCTTACCCTATCGAACCCCTACACCATCCAACCACCCTTCATTCTTGGAACTGGAAACCCTCACAAATTCAACCTCTTTAATGTACTCAGCAACATACCGTTGCATAATACTTGCAACTGGCATGTACTTGTTCTTCACAAAATTTTGAAAATATTCATTTACCTCTTGAAGGGATACATCCATCATAGAAATACTAGACCAAAGAGTTTAATCTCACGAACCAAATGAGTAATCAAACGGACCATTATGTCGAAGAATGAAGGTGGGAAGTACATCTCCATTCAGCACAATACCTGAAGAATCATAGCTTGAAATCGATCAAGCTTTGCAACACTTATGGTTTTGGAACTTAGAGACCTGAAGAACAAATATAGATTTGTAATACACAATCGTACATTGTACGGCAATTACGAACAGATTGCATTGGCATTCAATTCTTGCATCAAGTTGTGGCAGTCATGTGATTTCATTCCAACCAACTTCAACTTAGTTAGCAATACACAAGCTCTGATACTCGAAGAATAAGCTCCGGGCACTTTCACACTACTCAACGTCTTATATTACAAATTCTTATCCATCAGAGACATTGAATAACAAACAGGAGGGAGATAACAAGCATCTTCATTAGTAATGGGACCTAGATTTTCCCTAATACTCATGTCAACCAAATCTAGTCGAGACTACAGTCCACCTTTGGTCTTACTTGGGATATTCAAAAGTGTTCCAATCAAAGAATCACAAACATTTTTCTCTGTGTGCATTACATTAAGACAGTGTCTTCCAATAAGGGGGTCGAAAGAAGGTTGATAATTTCTTCAAACTACCTTCAACTTCTAACTTCCTTTTTCCCTTACTGAAATTGTTAGGCAATCCTTTAACTTTTTCATAAACTTTGGGGCCCGTTAGTGGTTCAGGTGCTCCTCGCAACTTCATCTTGCAATTCAACCATTTCTTAGCCACACGCCACGAATGCCCTCAGAGAGAAAACGTCGATGTCCCTGGTATATAGTTTTAGAACAATACTTAAGTTGAAAAAAATGTGGTTTCTTTGTCACAAGCTGGATATGCAAAGTGCCCTTTAACAGAATATCACGACAAATTTGCATGTATAGGAAAATCTTTTATGGTGCAGAACAAAAGGTCCTACATAGTGAACATATCATTCACGACAACATCATAGGTTCAGACTCTATCCTTGAATAATAGAACATACTCAGTTTCTTTCACCCCAAAATCATCATGGATAATAGAACATACTTCCTATTCATTATCAGCCACGAAGGGAGATTGTAGATCACCACATTACAGGCCAAGAACTATACGTGCTGCTCATATTTCCAAATGGATTCATTCCATCGGTTGAGAGTTCTAACCTCCAATGTTGGG
The DNA here is from genome assembly GCA_032355705.1 of Rubia peregrina. Lineage (NCBI taxonomy): Eukaryota > Viridiplantae > Streptophyta > Magnoliopsida > Gentianales > Rubiaceae > Rubia > Rubia peregrina. The sequence continues at coordinate 3,420 of JAULKK010055189.1, forward strand.
AATCAGATCCAAACTCCAGGTATATGGAATCAAGTTTTTTCCATTGCTCACTATCTGAGGTATGCCTTATGACATCATTCGCTAGACGATCTCTCTTTGATTTCCATTGGAGTAAATTTGCATCTTATTTGGAAGCAAACAACTTCTTCAGCTGTGAAATTATTGGAAGATAGCATAACACCTTAGCGGGTGTCTTCTTCTTCGAAATAGCCCCCACTTCCGCACACGTATCAATTTCACCCCTCTTCAACTTGTACCGAGAGTTACCGCATATCCATCATGTTTCGAGTTTCTCATCCTCCCCCCTATACAACATGAAATCATTTGGACACACATGGTTTTTTTCAATTCTGAACTCATAGGACAAAGAACTCTTTTCGCAACATAATATTTTTTTAGTATTCTATTACATTCAGGTGGTAAATATTGAACTAATTTTAGAGTTTTAATCATCCCTTTGCCAGTTCATCAAAATTTTGTCTTCAAATTCATGATTTTCAAGGTGGCGCTAAAAACTGAATGTTTTGACCCCAAGTAAAATGCTCTATTATTGTCATTAATCAAGGAATCAATGACCTCGGGGTTACCATGGAATTATTTGTCAGCATCCCTCACCATCTCATCCAATCCATCGTCAGCATCTAATTCAACCCCTTCCTTCATTCTAACATTCCACCGTTGTACATCGGTACCTCCTCGTGTCATATCCAACAAGTGTAACTTTTTTGGTAACCTCGAACTATAAGGTGTTCACGCAACTTTTTCTTCCCTGAAAATGCATCATTCCTACAATCCTTACATTGGCATCGTGCACGCATGACACCATTTTGGCCACATGTTCAAATGCCACCGCAATAAATGATTCAACTAAACTAATGTAATCGGGTGATTTCCTAAGGTTGCTCTTGATGAGTCATATTCTATCCATTACCTACATGAAAATAACATAGACACCCATTCAATCATATATGAAAAACAATTACGATGCAATTTTTTTCTTACCAGAATCCTAATTCAAGACATTGCAAAACTAAAATCAATATTAAAATCATTATTAGAATTAGGTAAAAATATATATAGATGTAAAAATACCTTGGGATTTTACTTCCGAAGAGTGCCCTAAATTTATGAATTCATTTCTTCTAATTGCAAATGAGATTGAATGGTTGCACTTATTGCTATTTCATGAGTGGTCCGATCTCAGAACTTAGATCGGGCCTATATACTTTGATGGCCATGCTAACGCGAAGATTTTATGAGTCTGAAACTACTCAATGATTTCTATTACGATCTCGGGAAATGTGTCATTCATTCATATTATCTGGCACCATGGTTGTCCCAATCTTGGAACAAGTCTCAGATCAAGGTTTCGAGCTTGGAACAATGACGATCAAAGATACTATGGCACAACCGCCTTTAATAATCAACTGATTAAAGGCGGTAATTAACAAAACTGTCTTCCATCTCTAACATACAATGGCGGTTTTAAATAACAGCTTCTGTTTCGAACTACCTTTAAAAAATCCGGGTGACTGAATTACATCAGTTCCCAGTTTGTACCCTTGCTAAAATGCAGTTTTTAAAAAAATACTCTGAAACTGACTTCTAATGATTCCTCCTCCACTAGTGGCATGTAATCTTCCATCCGCACCACCTATGTAATTAGGGGAGTGGAACAATGACCCTGACTACTATGCTGATCTGAATTTACCCTGTGGTATTATGTCCTGGGTACTACACCACAGATGCTTCTCCCTAGGCCTAAAAGGTAAATGGGGTGAATTACCTTATCGATGGCTCTAGGGTTGTAAATCGTTAACCCTAGTTTGCTACTCTAGCAATCTCTATCCGTAATCGTTCGGGCTAATTTGTTGGCTAAGACTAATGTATGATCGATCGTACCATTGACTCGGCAACCCATGTGCACACACCCACACGGTTCTGGACTATCGTTTCCCCAAACACATTTAGGTTTTCTTCTTGGGAGGATATCAATAATTGTGCAAACATGAAAGTAGAATTTGGTGTTTGATATTCTTAGTGTGATATTTATGCAATTAGTAAGAACCTGAAAAATATGCCAACGTAATAATCATAAACACATATAAATAGATAAATTTAAGGAATTTCACAAAACAAACATTAATTCATAAATACAAACACAATCCCCCAGTAAATAAACTACTCCTTAAGCATGGAACCCAAGTATTTTATTAGATTTAATGCATTTAGGCAAAAGAAAAATAAAGAGAAGAAGAGAAAATATTCTAGAGAAAGGAAAAGTTTCTTTCTCCCTCCATCCTACTCTTGATGTCCAAAAATGAACATAAACCCCAACCCTTAAACATAGTTCCACATATAGTAGTAGGGAATTGGACTTTGAAAAAGGCCCCAAATAGGCCTAAAAACCCTAGCGACCGCAATTGATACGACCAGTGAAAAAGGGTGTGGGTCGTTTAGGGTTGTGCCGCCATCGGGGTTGTGTCACAGCATGGCATGTGCAGCCTCGTGCTGAAGCGAGCTGCACGAACTGGTATATTACACCGGCTGGTGTTACGTTTTGAAATTCTAATTTGCGCTCCCTGCGTTATTTAGCGTGGTCCATCGGCTGAAAGGACTTATTGTTTAGTTTAACGGTGCGTCACTTGTCATTTTTCACACCACATGAGTTGTTCTTCACTATTGGAATTTTAAACAATGCAATCTGCACCCACACTTAGCCTTTGGATAAAAATTGGGGAAAATGAGGCACGACCTGCACGGACCGACACAACCCACATTGAGAGTTGTGGCACGGAGCGTATTGGCTAGCTCGGGCCATGCTAGCCACCTATAGCACGGGCCGTGCTAGCCTAGTTGGCTCGTACTGGGCCTCGTGTTGGCAGGCGTCATCTTCCATTCTTAACATTCTTGAACTTCAAATCCACCTTTTCCAGCTCAATTACATCTACTACTATGCATTTAGATATGTGGCCTTCAATCTACTACCACCCTCGTGAATATCCTTCAATATCTTCTGCCATTCTTGCGAATGACATTCAAATATCTTCTCCCACCCTCGCGGATAGTCTTCCACAAAATGAAGAAAAAATTCTCACGAGCAACCCACTTGTAAGCTCACAAAGGAAAATATAGGTGCTCGTGAATACAAAGTGTCTCTTAGCTTCAATTAAGTCTACAAAACTTGGGATTTAGGAAAGAAAATGAATAATGGTCGTCTAAACTCTTTGTCGTGTAAACCTAACTAAAACTAACAATCAACCAAACAAAACATGATAATAAATGTGCCGAATGCATTGGTTAACGCATGCATAAAGGTGCTCATCGAAGGCAATTAGCCAATTATGAAGGTAAATCAACTCTCCATTCTATAATGTATTCATTTTGTTACTTTTGATTGTTTGTTCCAATTTTTCAACGTTCTTTTCGGTTGCATGTAAGGTTTTTGATAAAATGCTTCAATGGGTTTTGTAGGAGATGATACCTAAACCCACTTTGAAAAGGACACGCCATGCATCAACTTCGTCATCGTCTATTAGATCGACGTGGAATTACCTAAACCAAACTTTTGTGTCTGAGGAGGTTAGGGTTATACAAGAAAAATACAAAGCATGCAGCCATAACCAAGAGAGATGAATAGAGGCATCTCCTCCGTTAGAAGAAACAATCTGCATCCTTGGGTGGGAATTTTTTTGCGAGACTCTACTTGTATTCAACCTAACTATAGTAAGTGAGTTCTATGAAAACTTGAGGTGTGGCCCTAAACTCGATGAGGTGTACTTTAGAGGTAAATTGTGCCACTAACAATGAAGGCTATAAATGCCTTGTTCAGGTTTCCTGACATTCCTAACGATGAGAAAAAATCACCGCACTACATATCGATCATTGGGATAGCTACTCCCTACACAATTCAATTGGGAAGGATATTATCAGGACTGTAACTAAGGAAGGTACCAACATAGATGAGTTAGCCAAACCTAGGTGGGGGGAAATCCTAAGAAGGTACTGACTCCATAAATGAACGAGTGGTATCACTTTGTAGCACCCAGAATAGACCCAGTAACAGTTAAAATGGAAATTAACAAACATAGGCTAACCCACTTGTACATAATAAAGAAGAAACTTTGATGGATTATTGGTAGGCGAATCATGAACATTCTAAGGGAGAAATAGGATAAGACAGGCTCCTACAGTTTTTGCAGCATTATCTCATCCCTGTGTTCGTAGTCGGGGTTAGTCACCGGCCCCACAACATTTATGGCCAACCAATGGATAAGATTGGTGTTGATTCTTTCTACAAACATGGTGCTGAAACAGTAGTCCCTTTTATTGATCCAGAGTTGTTTCCTTGGAGGTCGGTGTACAACGATTGCTTGAAGAGTCCAAGTATCAAAGATCATGGTGCAACCATATAGCTAAGGTCTTGAGCTACCAATTCCTTAATGCAGTGAAAGCTTTTGGAGATTTGCCTCCCAGCCTAAAAATGATGTGGATGACGTGGATGTCGGCACAAGTAATCGTAGTGGGGATGAAATGGAAGAAAATTGTAATGTGGAACCATTTTCTTGTTACTATTTGTGAATTTGATGTATTATTCGGTGAACGGTTGAATTTTCATAAGCATGTACTGTATTATTACATAACACCATCTCAAACTGCATAATTAAAAAATCACATAAATTAATTTGTTGTTTCATGCCAGAGACTAGGGAAATATTCCTATTACTTGGTGTATTTTACAGGGTTATATCTTGTAATTCCAAAATGTTTTCCCTTTTAGGTAAAATTATATTACAAACACACCAATTAACTCTCGAAGTTATTGTAACTCTTCTATAGAAATCATGGCCGTGAATAAAAAATTCATTGTATGACACAATTTGTTAGAATAAAATTTTTGTATAATTCAGAGCTATGTATTGAGCCTTATTAAATGTTGGAGGCCATTTTGAGATTTTTCAAGGATTGTTAAACAATTCCACATTCAATTTAAGGTCAATATGTGATGTGGTAATCTCGGCCAAGAAAAATAACAGTTGTTCTCCACAAAAATCATCTCCTCATTCAAAACAGATCCCAGAAGTAATCCTGGGGAAAACACTCTGATGATCAAGTCGGTCTTTCCCTTTAGAGAAATGGAATTTTTTGGTTTAGTGTCACTTACCTTAGCACGTGTTTCTCTCCTTGTATTAATAGCAATCGTAGTTGTGGCTCCGCTTTTCTAGGGTTTAAGATTGTGGGTTACATTGTGGTTGAATCGTGATCACTGTAATCTCAGTTTGTGGCTACATTTGGATCGTGATTCTATATTTCCCAGTTCATGTTTGAGTATTCTTGAACATGGTTCCGCCTTTATCGATTTGGGGTTGACATTAACGTTGGGATAAATCATTTTATATTCCATCTTCATTTATTTGTGGTCGAGCATTGGGCTGGGCCTAAAGGACAACTGACTTAAACTTATGGGCTAGATATACACCGGAAGCCCCCCCAGCCAAGAAGAAGAGTAAACACGAAGTGATGGCTTCATTTGTAGAATATATGTGAACATGATGAGACGTGATTTTGATGTAGTCTTAGTAAAAATTACCATCCATTTTTATCTTGTTTTGTTGGTGATTGGTTAGATTATTAGGTGTTTTACAAAATAGGGGTTTAGAATCACTTGTGTGGTCATTTTCCCTCATCTCCCTAATTTGTAAGCATGTGGTGTCTAACTTGTTCTACCTTTATGATTTGGTCAGTTCATATATGTTTTGTGAGCTTATTTGGAGACTATCACGGAGAAGACCATTTGCATGGATGGTAGAAGATTGAATAAGGTCATTCACAAGAATGGTAGAAGAAGGAAGGGCACTTACAAGTGGTAGAAGATAAATTGAAGAAAGAGAACAAAGTAGAGGGTGAAAAATGATCTATGTTTTGAATCAAATTTTTGATAACAATTTGAGAAGAACCAGCCTCTAAGGGTGGTACCATTGGATTACTCTTCTCGAGTACCATATAAACTACTACAAGAATTCTCAAAATGGATCAAAATTGGACTGATTTATGTCACGACTCGCAAATTTGTGTCTCAAATCACAAACATGAATTTAGTGGAAGCTGATTTTTTAACACTGTAGTATTGCAAGTTTCGAGGAAGGTATCACAGGTAGCAAAAATTTCCCTACAACTTGCTTTTACTCCCCTTTTTATTGTACTATAAATAACACTTCATCCACTCATTCCTTAGCTCTCTAAGCCCAACTTAGGGCCTCAAAACCCTTGTTTTTCTTCATCCTTTCTAAGTTTTTTCATTCCTTTCATGAATTATTGTAGATTTGTTATGGTTTTTTATTATCTAGGTTAGTCTTCTACTTGAGAGAAATTTATTGAGACTTCCTTGCTAATGTCTTGAGAATCATTTCTATCTATCTATTGTGAATTTATGGAGCTTTGAAGGTTGATTGTTGATATCATTAATGTTATTGGAAGTTTGAGAATATGAATTGATTATATGTATGCTTGTTAGGATTGGGGAAAAGTAGCTATGTTTCCCCTCTTTTAACATGTAATCCAAGGGAATGAGTTAGAGCTTCTAATTAGGTTTATGCTTTGATAATTGCTAGATGAATGTGATGATGTTGAACTCTTTGTCTAGCAGATAGGAGATGTCTATGAACATTAAGAATTCTTGACTAATTTTGTGTAAATGAATGAATTGGTTCAATGCTTAGACACAGTGTAGTTTTTATAAGTGTTACCAAGCTTGTTGGTTCATCGTATTTAATGCCATTAATGAGATATATTTAGCCGTTTCTTGACCAAAGGAGTCATTAGTGAGGTTTAGCAAGATATGTCGAATTCACTCTTGTAAACTACTATCAAAGAAGGATAGAAGATTTATCTTCACACCAAGTAGTTAAAGTAGTGAATGTGTCGTGGATTCAAAGATAGATATGAGGTTCGGAAGCAGATATCAATTTCCCCCAAAGCTTTCTCATTTCAAGCTTTACTGGAATATACTATTTTTCCTTCTGTAAATTCTAATTGATAGAGTTTTCATCTGAATTTTAAGAAATATGTCTATCCCTAATATTGGTGAACCCTCTGTAAAGGAGGTTCCATTTGAAGATGTAAACATCAGGGAGAATTCCGACCATCTTACCAGTTCTACCATCAGTAGTGTTCTTTCCGATTACTACCTGGACAATTTTAAAAACATTTTTCCTTTTTTGTCCGCCTACGATCTTAAGGCACCTGATAGTTCTGAGAGTGTTCGCCCTCCTCTCTTTGTCTCCATCTCTTATTATTTACAATACCTTAAGTTTGGACTTGTTTTCCCTCTTTCTCAACACATCATAGATTTACTTTCACATTACCGGGTTTCCTTATCTCAGCTACACCCCAAGCTGTATCGATCATCGTTCTTTTTCATCATGTCTTCGAGACAGCTCAAATCCCATTTTCGATTGACCCATTTTGCAGCCTTCATCAGCTTCGCAAAGTTAAAATTCTTCTAAAAATTTAACCCTTTATCCATTCATTCCTAATGTTGTGTTTGTGAGTGGGTTTCCTAATAATTGTGGTGTGTAGAAAAAAAATATTTCTTTTTAAAACTTGGTAAGGAAAGAGAACCAACTTTGCTAGTTTGGAACTACAATGTTCCCAAATATAAGCTTCTTATGGAAGGGGTTCATCTTAATGCTGAGTAAGAGGTTGTACTAACACTCAGCCAACACTCGATCTGTCTTTGCCCTGCTGATTCTGAGAGTGAAGGTGTTCGTTTGTTGTTATCTTGTTGTTTTTCCTTGTCCTACTTATTTTTCTCTCTTACTGGTGTCATTGTCCAATTATATCTATGTGTTCATCTTACTTATTGTGTACACTGAATTGCATATATGGATTTAACCAAGCATTCCCTTGAGAGAACCTTTTTCTTTGATGATGAAACGAGGAGCCAGAAGCTATGGCTACTCAAACCAATGAAAACATTAAAGTGTTGCCACACATGAGAATGCTATCGAAGCAAATTCTCAACTAGTAACTTCGGAGGTTATAGCTAAAGAAGATGGGGAGGTAGCTTCTCGTAACACCAAAGACACCTCTCAAAGTAGAAAGAAAAAAGATCAAACAGGTGGGTCCTCAAACTTTTTGGAGCCTTAGAAGAAAATGAGGCGTATTAACCATTCTCATCCTAAAGTTCTACCATGAAGTCATGACTTAATGGTAGAAGGAACTATTCCTGCTACTTTGCCTAAGTTGTAGCTTCATGAGACAATGGTGGTGGTATGTTCCTTAAGGATTATATATGATTTAATTTGGTGCTTTTCTATTATGATGTCTAACTGTTATATTTTTTTTCATATGTTTGAAAATAAGGTTGGTGAGAGTCTTCAGCTCATCAGTGAATCAATTGCGAGTTCTCTAAGGGAAACAGTTCGCTCCTGGAAAATGGCAGTTCACTGAAGCAAAGTGCACCGTTCTAAATCTCTCTCTTGAAACTGTTGAAGGGCATGCACGCTCTGTTGAGAAGCGTTCCTTAGCCACTGAGAATGAAGCTGAGAAACTGTGTTCCGAGTTGGAGGAGATGCTGACTAATGGTCATGCTTCACCTGAATATCCTCAGGTTCTTGTTGATTGTCTTGCGAAGATGAAGTCCATTTACAATTTGTTTGAAGACATTTTTACCTCTACTCGCAATGTTGGATACTGTGAGGCTCTGGTCAAACTGCGAGGATTGAACCCCACTGTGAAGGCTCAGAAACTGCCTAAACTGGCTAAGTCAGAGAAAATGTAGGAGCAACCAAAAGCTATACTTAACAAAGGTTTCATTAATAGTATTTCTAACGGTGGCCCCAGTTATACCTTGCTGTTATGCCTCGCTAGTCTTCCCCCTTTGCCATCTGTTGCTGAGTTGAAGAGTTGTGAAATTTATTAATATGAAGGGCTTCCTTTTGGTTATCAAATTCCTAGGTTTCCTCTCAATCCTTATACCAATGCGAACACAAAGGCCAATCCAAACATTTAGGTTTCCACCCAGGATGCGAATAAGGAGGAATATACTGCCATTGTCCAGCAATCATTTGCTTCCCCCCTAATGTTAGTGGATCTTAGTACTATGGATTTGTAAAAAAATTATTTGTAATTCTTTGCAATATTTTTATGAATGTTTGTATTGTTTGTATTACTATAGGTATTAATTTTGGATCACCTTCATATGCAGGGTTTTGACATTTTGGTTGATCATAACTTTTTGAAACATCTTGACTGTTTGGGATCCAGTGTTCATTTTTATGATCGTCACGGGTTTATGATTTCTCATTCATTTTATCCTATAAAGCTAGATGAAGCTACTCAGTCCCAATCCGAGGAATATCTTCAGCTTGTTTCTGCTGATCGTTTTTGTAATTTTGAATTCATTCCATTATGTCTTGGGTGACAACTTCCTTCTTTCTCATCATCTCCAGCTCCTTCTGTGACATGCCCTTTTAGAAATTTTGAACCTAAAGGCTATAAATCTTTGAAAGAGAATATAGTTCGTAAGTCAATGTTGAATCTGTCGACATATACATGTGTTCTCTTAATCTTCCTAGTCGTGTTCAAGACTGGGGCGGTATGGCTGGGTATTTGCTTGAAGTATATGTTACTCAGTATCAATGACCATGATGTCTGATGGAAGAAAAATTTAAAGGATACCCAAGATGTTGTCCCCGACTTGAAAGAATTTTGTGCTAAACAGAACAACCTTATTCAGATTCTACTGTTGAGCATGGTTAGAATGCTTGGTTAACAAGAAGAGGCTAATAATTTTGCTGCAAGAAAATCCCATGAAGATCATCAAAAGACTTTGATTATTAATAAGCATTGTTCTAGCATCGAAGATTTGTTGGATCAATTGAAGAAACAACAAAATGAGTGTGATCACCTTTCTTCTTCTGCAGCAGGGTGAAAAGGTAAATTTTATGGACAGTTCGCTATCAACACTCAGCTTGAGAATGATCAACTTCATGCTGAGTGTAATCGTCTTGACTCATGTGTGCACTTGCTTGAAAATGATTGTGTTTATTCCAAAGATAAGATTCAATCCCTTTTATCTTTGTCTTATAGTTCTACTGGACACGAATACCTTACTGTGAATATTAGTGGGCAGGGATTAATTTATCTGAATTTGCGAGGTATAGTATTTTCCATCTAGAACACGTAGTTCTAAATTTGATAGCTACGAATAAGAGTTATCAATATAATGTTTATGTTATTAGTATGCAGTTTGAACGTTAGGAATTTGGCCCTATAGCTTATATTAAAACGTACTATGACAGGAATCTCGCTCATATAGAACAAAGGGGTCTAACGCGGCATCCTGCCTACTTGCACATGAAAATGCCTATATGACAATATCATGGATGATGAGCGCGAGGCTGAGAAATCTCATAGCGAGGCTGAGCCATCTTGTTGGTGTGGCGGTTCTTCATCTCCTGGATCATCTCGCTCGTCAAGGAGTCGATAGCGGTTTTCCTCTATTAGATGTATAAGTTTTTTTTCTGGAATGTTTCAAGTAGTAATTTTATGTTAAAGTGTAAACTATCAACATAAAAGTGTTGTGTTTTTTTACCTTTGCCCTTGTTCGTTTATCTATTTATCTAAGAGGTCTATTGCTTTAGTGGTTAAGTTTTTAAGCCTTCACCATGCAAAGTTGTATAGTTTATTTTTTGCTTCCATTGGTGATCTTGCAGGCTTATGTGGGTTTTTTTGTAAGATCTATATCTTGTAAAATTAAAAGTTTGTACTGTGCGAACTTGTAAGATCTATTGCTTGCTGTTATCGTTGTCTTTGTAGGCATATATGCCCTTTTACAAGATGTATGTCATACTTAGTTAAGGTTACGAAGTTCTAAGATCTATATCTTGTGAACTCGAAGGGTTGTATTGTGCGACCTGCAAGATCTATTACTTTCTTACATCATTATTTTTGTAGGCTTATTTGCCTTTATGCAAGATCTATGGATTGTAAAAGTAAGGTCATAAAGCTGCAAGACCTATAGCTTGCAAGATTGAAAAGTTAATGTAAGTAAATGACATGGAAAGTAATCTGCCACAAAAGAGCTTTTAGATTATAATATACGGCCGCGATAATATTGCTTTCGAAGCTAAACAAAGATGTGAACATTACCAATGATCATCGCATAGCTCCTATGCAATCTGGAGTTTTCCTATCCTCCACCTTAGGTCTAAAAATAAATATTTCTTAAGTTGATCACATGTCAAGTATTGGGGACGACGGCGCCATCTGATCTTTCTAACTCATAGATGTTAGAGAAATGCACTTTCACTATCTTGTACGGGCCTTTCCATTTTGGGCTTAGCTTTCCCGTTTCATCTTCTAGGCTTGATTCGTTCTTCCTCATAAGATTCCCAATTTTCCATTGCATCTCTTTAACTTTCTGGTTGTATGCTCTGTCTCTCTTCTCTTTATACTTTTCCTATGTGATCATTTCCCGTTGTCTTTTCTCTTCAAGTTTATCTAAGTTCAACCTCATCATTTCAGGAATATCATCCTCCTTGCATTCTTCTACTTAAAAGGCTTGAGTTCCCAATTTCCACTGGTATTACTTCTTCATGACAATAGACTAGACTTTATGGTGTCTCTCTTGTTGGTTGTCGAACAGTTGTTCTGTACGACCAAGGGCTATTGGGTATTTCATCCATCTAAACACTTCGTTTCCTTTCAAATATTTCTGGATACACTGAAGTATAGTCCAGTTGGTTACTTATACCAATTCATTTGCTTGAAGGTGAGCTAAAGATGTGAACTTCTGTGTAATCCCTAACTTCAAGCACCCTTTAGTAAAGGTTCCATAAGTGAATTGTGTGTCATTATCTGTGATGATAGTTGTTGGCACCCCGAAGCGACAAACTATATTTTCCAGAAAAAATTTCTTGTTACCTTTACTGTTACTCTTCCCAATGTGTTTGCTTCTACCCATTTGGTGAAATAGTCAATTGCCACAGTTAAAAATCTTTCATAGCTAGCACCCTATGGAAAAGGTCCAACTAGATCTATTCCCCATTTATCGAATGACCAAGCTCCGTAGATTCCTGTTAAAGCAGCTTGTGGTTTATGCAATATCGGAGCATTGATCTGGAAACTTTTACACCTCAGCACGAAGTTGTACGCATCGTTGAACATACTTTGCCAATAGTACCCTTCTCGAATTATCTTCCTCGCAATGGTTCTGGAGCCTTAATGCGTTCCACACAATCCTTCATGCACTTACTTTAAGATTTACCTTATTTGTAATGGTCCTATAAACTTTATCCATTGAGTCAAGAAACCTGTTTTGTATAAGGTTCCTTCTTTATAGGCAGAGTTGTGAGATCGCAATTCCAATTTCTAGCTTGTATCTTGTTTGCTAGAAACTTTTCCCTTGCAATGTAATTATTAGTGGTGTTATCAAATTTATTTCTTCAGTCTGTACTGTTGACACAATTTTCATTGCTGTACTTCTGACTGGGATAACCTCCACTTTAACATCCTTGTGTCCGACCAATGAATCAAATCCACCTGTCACTAGCTTGCTCAAGGCATCTGCATTTACGTTTTCACACCTTGATACATGTTGAACATTGAAGTATCCAAGCTGGGCAATGAGTTGACAAACTATTCATAAATACTTTATTAGCTGCTTTTCTCGCACTTCATAGTCGCCCCGCACTTGCCAGACCACTATTAGTGAATCACTAAAGACCCTAATAATTTTGACCTTAATTCTGATTGTAAGATCTAAGCCACATATTAAAGACTCATATTGAGCTTCATGATTGGTGAGTGGAAAGTCTAATCAAAGTGAATATCTATGCTCCCCTCTTTCTTGATTGACTAGAAGCATTCCTGTGTCCCAGCCTTCTTTGTTGGATCCTTCTTCAACAAAAAAATTCCATGCAATTTCAACCCACTTGGATTTTCCAATTTTCAATCCCAATATTTTGTTGTGCATTCGCCTCTTGTGCGCCTACACTTGTCATCTGTGCAATGAAATATGCTAAGGCATGCTCTTTGATTGCAGTTCGCGATTGATACTGGAACTCATATTGTCCCAATTCAAGAGCCCACTTTGTTATTTTATCAGATAATTTAGGCATACTCAGGATATTCCTGATTGTAAAATCATTATAGACGGCGATCTCCTGACTGCGGAAATAGGTTCGCAGTCTCCTCACTGAATACACCAATGCTAAAGTTAACTTTTCAACTGGTAAGTACGCCATCTATGCAGTTTGTAGTATTCCACTAATGTAGTACACTAGTACTTATTGTTGGCCTTATTTACACACCAAAACCGATCTTACTACATTTTTTGTAACCGCCAGGTAGAGATATAGGATTTCTCCAGGGATTGGTGACTTTAGTGTTGGTAATGCCTAAAACTACTACTTTAAGGACTCATATGCTTTCTAACTTTCATTTTTCCATCTTATATTTTTGGCATTTTTCAAGATTTCAAAGAGTGGAAAGTGTTTCTCAGCTACCTTTGAAACAAACCTACTAAGCGATGCCAACGATCCCATTAATATATTTAATTCCTTAATTGTTCGTGGCTGATGAAGGTCAACTATCACTTGTATATTTTCTGGCTTAGCTTCAATCCCCTTAGAGGACACCTTGTATCCTAAGAATTTCCCTGAACCTACTCCAATTATGGATTTCTTGGAATTACGCTTCAAGCCAATATCACTTCTCGTATCCAAGGTTTCTCTCAAGTCTTGCACAAGTTGCATACCCTTTTACTTTTGATCACAATGTCATCAACATATGCTTCCACATTTCATCCTATTTGATTACCAAATGCATTTTCGACTAATCTTTGATATGTTGCTCCTGTATGTTTTAGACTAAAGGGTATGTTTACATAGCAAAATATTTCAAAACTTGTTATGAAGGCAATTTTTTCCGTGTCTTCTGGGTTCATCAGTATATGGTGATATCCCCTGTACATATCCAAGAAAGCTAGGATTTTGTATCATGAAATAGCTTCGACTAGCTGATCAATTTCAAGCAAAAGGATAACTGTCATTTGGCATGCCTTATTTAGATTTGTGAAGTCTATGCACATTCTCCAACCCGCGTCTAATTCTTTACCATTACTGGATTCGCTAACCATTTGGGATAGATTAACTCCTTCAAAATTCCAGCCTGGAGCAATCCCGTCACTTCCTCTTTGATGACCTTCCTCTTCAATGACCTTCTGCCTGTCACAAGCGAAACTTCGCTACTTTTTCTTGATTAATTTTGACTGAGTCACTTATATTTAGATAATGGGTAGAAATTCCTGAATTGACTCCTCCCATGTTCTGTACACTCTGTGTGAATGCATCTTTGTGACTTGGTGATGAGACGTCAAATGCATGTATTTTCCGAAGCATTTAACATCTCTTTTGTTATATTTTTGTTGGAAGATTGCTAGATTTATGTAGGTTTACATCATAAGGGGTTTAGATAACCGTTTTCGGTTTTCGTATCTAAATCCTTCATTTTGTAACCTAGTTCGAGTCTAATGGAGTTTTGGTCCTTACGAGCATTTAGATTTCTTTTTGTAAGCATAATTTGTTTAATTGCTTGTAAGCACTTCGGAGTATTTTAGTGAAGGCCATTCGCAAGGATGGTAGAAGATTGAAGGCCACGAGTCAAAACGGGGTCGAAGAAGGAAGTGAAAGAAGCGGATGAATTGTGATCCGGATGTTTGAAGCGAGATTTGAAAATGATCCGAGAAGAACCAGCCTCTGAGAGTGGTACCATTGGATTCGTATTCTCGAGCACTATAAAATCGACTACAAGAACTCTCAAAACGGATAAGCGGTTCAAGAGTTATGAAGCAAAGAAAAGGAGGGAAAATACTGTGCTGCGGGCCGCAATACTGTCCTGCGGCCCGCAAGAGAGACGCTGGATTCCAGCTTTAAATTGCCCATTTTCCCTCTTTTTCCACTCCTTCTTCCTCCCTAACCCGTTTTTCATCCAAAAAACCTAGTTTTTCATCCATTTCTCTTAGTTTTTGTAAAAATTTCATGGATTCTTGTATATTTGTGATGGGCTTTCATTATCTAGCATAAATATGATCTTGGGAGCAATTGGTAAGCACTTCTAGTATGAATTTGTGAGAGTTGATTTCTCCTATTTTGTGCTTTGATTATCAAATATATCTTGTGTTTCTTGTGT
>JAULKK010055296.1:0-18611 GCA_032355705.1 Rubia peregrina
ATCAACATATGATAAATGTGAGATCCTAGTTGTACCTGGGATATTGAAAGGATCCAGTAGTTTATTTCTAAACATACAATTTTAGTCCTCTATTAAGAACCTCAATTATGAGATTAAAAAGTATAGGAGACAGGGGCTCTCCTTGTTTGAGACCTCTGGATGCTTTGAAAAAACCATTTGGAACACCATTGATCAAAACAGAGAAATATGTTGCAGATATATTAGACATAATAATTCTAACATAATGTCCATGAAACCCTATTTTTAACATAAATGAGTTTAACATCATCCAGGAAACCCTATCAAAAGCTTTGGATGTGTCAATATTTTCTATGAGGTTAAGAGATTGATTTCTCTTGTCTAACCGTCTCTTGCATGATGAGGATGTTATCTGCAATCTCTCTACCAGGAATGAATGCACTTTGTTCCACGGATATGCACTTATCTATGACCTTAGTTATTCTGTCAACTAGAATCTTTGAGCAGATGTTATTACTAAAGTTTGACAGTGAGATAGGTCTATAATTAGGTCGAGTGGTCGGGGTAGAGGTTTTTGGAATGAGACAAATGAGAGTACTTGAGATGTTAGTTGGAATAGAGACAACACACAAGAACTCTTGTACAGACTTGAGCAAGTCTACTTTGATGATATCCCAGGCATACCTGTAAAAAAAACCTAGATATCTATCTGGCCCAGCAGCACTATCAGGATTTAGGGAAAATACTATACCTTTAAGCTCTTCCATATCAATCATTTTCATGAAGTGGAAAATATCTTCCTCTGTAATGATCTTAGGGATATACTCTAAGCAATTTGTGAGTGCCTCACCAGTGATATCTAAACTATCTTGGCTAAGTAGATTACTATAAAAGAATACATCATGATTTCCTGGTCAGTCAACCATTGGTCCGATTCATTCTTGATTTTATTAATCCTAAACCTAGAATGTTTATCCCTGACAGAGTTATGGAAGAACTTAGTATTCATATCAGCCTATTGCAACCATTTAATCTTTGATTTTTGTTTCTAAGATATATTTTCCTCCCTGAGATATTGGTCAAGTTCTGCTATAGCTAGGCTTAACAAGTTGAGATTCTGGTTTGTTTGACATAGATCATATTCCAACTCCAATTCCTGAACCATATTTTCAGCTCTCTGTATGTTTTCAAAAATATTACCAAAGGAAGTCCTATTCCAGAGTTTCAAAATATTCTTAAGACTTTTGAGTTTCAGAGAAAAACCTAACATTCACTGCTGTTCTATCCGGATATCCCAATTAGACCTTATGATCTCATATAAATCAGCTCTTTCTAACCACATTTTCTAGAATTTAAAAGATTTAGGGCCTGAGGTTTCTTGGATGTTTGTGTTTAGCAGAAGTGGTGAGTGGTCTGAGGGTGTCCTATTCAGTACCTGAATGGATGTGTTAGGGTAAATGTCACTCCACTTTGCATTAGCCATTATCCTATCCAATCTCTTATACGCCCTATGTGTTCCCCATCTACCATTAGTCCAGGTAAAAAGGTTCCCAATAGTAGTTAGGTCATTTAAACATGAAGACTGAATGTAAGAATCAAAATCCAGAATGATGTTAAGGTCAGGGATGCACCTACCTTTGTACTCA
This sequence comes from Rubia peregrina, assembly GCA_032355705.1. Lineage (NCBI taxonomy): Eukaryota > Viridiplantae > Streptophyta > Magnoliopsida > Gentianales > Rubiaceae > Rubia > Rubia peregrina. The sequence goes on from JAULKK010055296.1 coordinate 1,626, forward strand.
ACAATAGACCTGATCACATTAAAATCCCCAGCATAAATTGCAGGAATGTGATTAACCTCATATGTTTGTGAGAGTGCCTGGAACATTGATACCCTGAGCTGTCTATTATGTTTCCCATAGATTGCAAAGATATGAAATCCAACATTTTGCTCTATGTTAGTGACAAATATTTTTGAGAAAATCTTGATTCTCTACAATAAGTGTTGGTATAAGATTATTTCTGAATAAAACCCATATTCCAGAGTCCTGTGAGCATATTGCATTATCAAAACCTAACTGAGTCCTAAACAAGTCCATTTTATCAATTTTTTTGTTTAGTCTCAATTATGATGAAGATATCAAGCCTGTGAGTATGAATTAATTTTTGCAATCTCAGTCTAGAAGCATGTATCCCTCTGACATTCCACATAAGTATCTTAAGATTCATAGAATTTTTTTTCTAGCTTTCAAGTGAGTAGTAACCATATTTGGAGAGTTAAAAATTCCTTTCTCTATCTGGAGGTTTAAGCTTAGGGGTACCTGCCTTAATTTCCTTATTCAGCCTTACCCCTTCTGCATCAGTTCCTTCTACATGATCTTATTCTGCATCAGTGGCATCTTTTCTCCCATAAGTCTCATCCACTGTGCCAACAACAGAAGCTCCTCCATTAGCTTGGACCTGCATGTTATACTTCATTAGCAAAGTCTTTTGAAAGTCCCTCAGATTTTTAAAATTTTGATTTCTTTCTAGAGTATTGAGGGATTCAGAAGCAGGATTGTAATCATCATTGGTGATAATCTGCAGATCATCCATTGAGCTCTAATATGAGTAAGTTCGCTTCCTGTTCCTAAATGCCTTATCAACCAAATCAAATGCTGGTTTCTTTGAGGGGCTTGTTGAGATTCTCTTCATTGAGGACCTTGGGCTGAAATTGGTGATGGCTCTACCCCTATCCAATATAACCATATCTCTTTCAAGCGACATATTATCTCTTTCCAAGGTTTCCAAAGCATCCTGAACCTCCTCATCCTCTCTGGTGTCATTACATTTCTAAGCAGCTAAATGGTGTCATGTAAGCACATCCTGAGCAGCAGCTGGAAGTTCCTGGGCCACAGCTGAGACTTCTTGAGCAAGAACTGGAACTTCTAAAGTAGCAAGTGGCACATCCTGGGAAGCAGCTGAAACAGCCTGGGAACACATCGGAACCCATTTTTTTGCTTGTTTGTTGTTTTGAACCCGTGGCCTTGGAATCCCACATTCTGAGGCATGATGTGTGATCTTAAGACATTTGCAGCAGTATTTTTTGATGATCTTCATACTTTATATCATACCACTTGTTGTCCTTTGTGGAACCTAATCTGATTCTTGTTGGGAACTCTGTTGTAAGATCCATTTCCACACACAATTGAATTGTAGATGGTCTCGTGTGATTGATTGTGGGCTGGTCTGCAAAGATTAGCACTCCAAGTCTGCTAGCAATGTGTGGGATAGAATTCGAATGTAGATAATAAGCCATTAGGAACTCCATCGTTAGCCAGATTGGGACCAATGATGGCTCATCTTTCCCATCGAAGTTCTTCGCCCACTTCAGAATCTTCATGATTGCTCCTCCGAGATTCCAATTTCTCTTTATCCAGCATCGCTGGATATCCTCATCGAGTTCAAATTTGATAAGAATGTGCCTCCTGTCCAAAGCTGTAAATATTGGTTCACCTTTGAATCCAATTTTCTCGAAGTGGTGGTAGATGAATTCCAGTGAAGATCTGCCCCTTAAAAATTTTCCAATTAGGTTCCGCTTGAACGGCTCCGAAAGTTGATTGATTTCAACATCGTCGAAGAGGACCGCAATTATACCTTTGTATTCAGTAGTTTGATTCAGCTGCAGTAGAGATTTGATGTTCTGAGTTGGGTGTTGAATAAGGGCAGCTCTGTATGTGGGCTGCGGACTCCCGCCAGAGGGCGGAGCCGCCATGGATTTAGGTTTTTGGCAACTATGGATAAAGATGAAGACGCTACAGGCGGGTTATGACTGTTGGAGATGGTGGAAATGTTTTGTTATTATTTTAATATGAGAAAAACTAGAGAGAAACGAGAGAAGGATGGATTGTTGAAAGACCTTTTACCGTTAGTGGAGGTTTATATTCTCTTGAATCTTTGAGTAGCAACAACAAAAAAATAATGGCAGCAACATAAAGAATAAACCAAGCATACAAGACACGAGCATTTACGTGAAAACCCCTCCAATGCGAAGGGTAAAAACCATGGGGTCAATCGGCTAACCTCAACCATCTTCATTAATCAAACAAGAGTGTTACAAGATCCTCGGCAAACAGTTAATACTAGAACAAGTTTATCTTAACAAAGATAGGATCGATAACCACTACAATAATGAAGATTAAACAACAATAGGAGAAGAAATCACCGAATCCACTGAGCTAATTCATGAGGATGAATAAGTCACTTCCAGAACTCAAAAACCTTTATTGCAACCCATGCTACTGAATCAACGGCTTTTTTTTTGGTACCAACAGTTAAGAATTGTTTCTTTGTTTTGCTGCCTCAAAAGGCAAATCACATGGTTCTGATAAAAAATTAGCAGTTCTCGTAAGATTTGTAATATGAAAACCCTTAAGCTTTGTAGAGATATAAAGTGCCACTTTAGGATTCCATTTCCTAATACCATGGCCAAAATGAACCCCCCGCCTCCATCATTTCTTCTAAATTGATGCTTCAATATATCTTCTTCTCATTCCTCCCCCCCCCCATTTTTCCAGTCTCCACCGTTCAGAATTTAGCTACACGGCCTGGAAATACCCTGCCAAAATTTCAGAAAAATCCAACGGTCGGATTGTGATAAATTGCAAATTTACCAAAACTACACATTAGAACTCGAAAATCATTTTCACCCACTTTTGTGTCTTTTTCTCTCCCTCTCTTGTTGTTTCTCCTAACTAAACCGAAGTTAGCCACACCCTAAGTAAACCCTACACCAAAGGTTTGCTAAAATGACTGGCATTCCACATTTTAGTTTGGACCAAATTTTACAAGTGCAAGTGACTAATTTCCTCACATAGGAGGAAAAACTAAACAATTCTCCCAGTTTTCGAATATTTGGAGTAAAATTGCCAAACCGGAAATATCATTCCAAACTTCAAACTTACCTCTTGTTAACACCTTAATCAACATGTCTGAACCATTGTCATGCGTGTGAACCTTCTCAAGTTCAAACACCTTAGAGCATCACGTATCCAATGATACAGAACATCAATATGCTTTGTCCTACCATGAGATATAGAATGCTTACCAAGATGAATCGCACTCTGACTGTCACATAATAAGACAAACCTCTATTGCTTACAATATAGTTCACGAAGAAATATCTTCATCTACACAAGCTCTTTGGTCGATTCAACAGCTGCAACATACTCTGATTCAATGGTAGAAAAGACAATGCACTTTTGCAATCTTGATTGCCAAATCACAGCTTCCTCAGCAAAGGTATTCAAACAACCTAAAATAGATTTACACGTAACATCACCCTCGAAATTGGAATCATAGTAGAAAACAAGAATAAGCTCCCTGCTTCCAAAGCAAAGCGATAATTATATAGTACCACGAATATATCTCAAAATCCACTTCACAATGCCCAATGCACCATCATGGGATTAGAAAGATAATGGCTGAGCACACCTACTGCATGAGTTAAATCATGCCTTGTACACACCATAGCATACATAAAGCTACCAACAACCGAGGCGTAGAGAATATTCTTCATATAATATTTCCCTTCATCATCATCAGAAGACTTGCTATCAAATTTAAAATGAGAAGCCAAAGGTGTACTCACAAGTTAGCACCATCTATTCGAAATATTCAAAGCACCTTCTCAACATACTTCTTCTGAGATATCCTCAACTTCTTACCCGCCATGTCACGAGTAATTTACATGCCACGTATTTTCCTCGTTGGACCCAAATCTTACATCGCGAAGAACTTGCTCAACTCTTGCTTCAATCTGTTTATCCTAGAAGCACTCTGACCAATAATAAGCATATCAACCACATAGAGCAACAAAATGATAAAATCATTCTCATAGAATTTTTGCACAAAAACACAATAGTCAGAAATAGTCTTCTTGTAGCCGAATTTCTTTACCAGAGACAGAAACTTCTTGTACCATTATTGAGGCGCTAGTTTCAAGCCATACAAACTTATTCTCAGTCTGTATACAAAATTACCTTTCCCTTTCAACTTGAAACCTTCAGGATATTCTAGGTAGCTCTCCTCATTCAAGTCACCATAAAGAAAAGCAGTCTTCACATCCATCCGTTCAATCTCTAAGTAAAGGCTTGCAGCTAAGCCCAACACAACTCTGATGGAAGCCATCTTCACATCTGGAGAGAACACCTCATCAAAATCAACCCATTTTCTTCGACTGAAGTCCTTAAAACCCAACTGATCTTTATACCGTGGAAACATAGACTTGTCATCATGCTTCAATCTATAAATCCATAAATTTTTCAAAGCTCTCTTACCCTTAGGTAACTTAACAACATCATAGTTACGGTTTTCTATAAGATACTTCATCTTATCGTGCATGACTTCAATCCACTTGGATTTATCATCACTCTCCACATCTTCTTCATAGAATTTGGGTTCTCCTCCGTCAATCAGAAAAATATAATCATTCAGAGGTAATAGAGATGAAGATCCTCTTGGCCTTGTAGACCTCCTAAGCTCAACTGTAGGCTCCACAACGACCTCTTCCTCAACATTTTCACCATTATTTAAATGAGGATCATCTCCATCTTAATGCTCATATTCATCATTATCATTGGGGACTTCTTGAACCACCTGATCACCTGCACGATCCACTTGAGTTGGATCAATACCAATCAAGTACTCAGAACGTTCGAAGCTTACCTTTTGAGCCTTTCCAATAGCTTTAGTTGTTTGATATTCAGAGAATGCCACATCTCGACTTCTGAGTAGTTTCTTCTCAACTGGATCATAAAGCCTATAACCAAAGTCATCAAGACTATAACCAATAAAGATACACTGCCTCATCTTCACATCCAATTTGGATCTTTCATCTTTTTTGGAATGTGCACAGAAATATTTGCAACCAAAGACGCAAAAATGATCATAGGAAATATCCCTACCAAACTATACTCTGTCAGGAACATCAGCATCCAAAGAAACATCAGGAGACAGATTAATCACATAAGAAGTTGTACTCAAAGCCTCTGCCCAAAAGGAATTAGGTAACTTCATCTCTGAAAGTAAGCATCTAACTCTCTCAACCAAAGTTCTATTCATCATCTCTGCCAAACCATTCAACTGAGGAGTCTAGGGAGGAGTTTTCTGATGTTGAATACCATGGCTCTTACAATAAAAATCAAATTGACCAAAATACTCACCATCATTGTCAAAACGAATGGCTTTCAACTTCTTGCCAGATTGTCACTCCCCTAAGGCATGAAACTCTTTAAATTTCTTAAGCACCTAGTCCTTGGACTTCAACACAGAGACCTAAATCTTCCTAGAACAATCATCAATAAAGGTCACAAAAAAAGTGCACCACCATGAAATCATACCTTGAAAGAGCCACAAACATCAGAATTCACGAACCCATAAAACTCTAACTTCCTTAAAGGAGAATGACTCTTGAAAGATACCCTATTTTGCTTCCCACACAAACAATGATCACATATCTTCAGCTTCACACCTTTGATGCCTGAAAGGAGATTCATCTTGGCTAAAAAATAAATCCTCTTCTCGCTCATGTGGCTAAGCCTCCGATGCCATAACTATTGCAAGTCATAATTTCCAACCACATTGATTAAGGTACCCAAAACTGAAACCTCCCTGATATACAAGTTGGTGTATTTCCTTGCTTGAGTCATAACCAAAGAACCTTTAGTGAGCTTCCAATGGCCATTACCCATGGAACTATGACAACTACCATTATCAACACAACCAACTGATATAAGATTATAGAAAATATCTAGTGCATATTTCACATTAGAAGTACCAACCTTGATTCCAACCTTATTTCCAAGAAGACGGTTTCAATGCCAACTACCTTGATGTAATTACCGTTTCCCATCTTCAACATTCCAAAATCACCGGCAGTATATGATGAAAACAATTTCCTCTACGAGGTGACATGAACAACAACTTCACTATCAACAACCCAACTGGACTCCAACTGAACAAGGTTGATATCATGCTCATCACAAGAAACAAGAAGATCACTAATCACAGGAGTAGTACATACAACATTGGCCTCATCTTTCGATTCACCACCATCATCTTTCTTCTCATTATTCAACTTAAAGAAAAAAAATTAGATGCTCAAGCTTACCAAAATGATTGCAAGTGACATTCTTGTAGCTCGATCTAAACTAGCTTCTTCTTTTTTCTTGCTCTTTCCCCTGATAATTACTCCTGCTCCTTCTCCTATCTTTAACATACCTAATATTTGAGCGCGACAATGAAGCTTGAGACATACTCCTCATATATTCATTAAAATTCCACTCTGGATGTATTCAAAGGTAAAACTACCTACAGAAGCAGAATTTACCAAAGAAACCTTTAAGGTACCCCAAGAATCGAGTAGAGTACCAAGCAAAAATAAAGCTTGTATCTCATCTTCAAAAGTAATGCCTAAACTAGCCAACTGATCAAAAATATCCTGAAGATCATTCACATGATCAGAAATCGAAGTACCTTCCCTATACATCAAATTTCACATTTCGTTCAGCATCTACAATTTATTGTTTCCGGTCTTAAGAAAATTATTAGCAATATGATTAAGAAAATTATCTTCAACCCATTGCCTAATATAACCACAAACTTGTAGATGCTCAAACTCCCAATCTTCATCACTATGATGTGTAGGCTTAGCGGAAGCAAAAACGAATAAATGTCTTCTTTACAAACAAAATATATTTCATCTTTCCTTTCCTTTTGTGGTAATTGATTCCATTCAAACAAATCATCTTTCCTACATTTTCCTCCATCATTTAAAAAAATTACCAAACAAGTCAACATCCAAGAAAACCAAAGAACACGGAACAGGGCTCTGATACCACTTTGATGGGAAGATGGTCAAAACTATCCTTCCCTATTTTCTTGAATATATAAGGAGCAACAATATAAAAATAAGCTTAGCAAATTAAATAACAAACCAATCACACAAGACACAAGCATTTACATGAAAACCCCTCCATTGCGAAGGGTAAAAACCACGGGGTCAATCAACCCACCTTAACCATCTTCATTAATCAACGAAGAGTGTTACAAGACCCTCAAAAACTAGCTAATACTAGGTCAATTTTCTATGAACAAAGATAGAATCGATAACCACTACAACAATGAAGATTAAACAACAATAGGAGAAGAAATCACCAAATCTACCTAGCTACTTCACGAGGATGAATGAGTCATTTCCAGACCTCAAAAACCATACCAACATTCAGAATCTAGATATACAATCTAGGAACACCTTGCCAAAATTTCAGCAAAATCAAACTGTCGAAATATGAGATAATGCAGATTTACCAAGATTACGCTCTGGAAATAAAAAAAATCCTCATTTCATCCACTTTTGTGTCTTTTTCTCTCCCTCTCTTGTTGTTTCTACTAACTAAACCAAAGGTAGTCAAATCCCAAGTAAACCCTACAAAGGTTTGCTAAAATAACCAGAATGCCCGCTTTTAGTTTTGGCCAAATTCCACAAATGATTAGGACTAATTTTCTCACATAAGAGGGCCAAATTCCACAAATGATTAGGACTAATTTTCTCACATAAGAGAAAAAACCAAACACTAACTTTTCAAACTCATTCCTTCTATCCTAAAAAAACTCATTCCTTCTGATGAACGTATTTTATGGATCTAAATTAAGAAGATATTATAAGAAGATATAGAGATTAGTATCTATGTTAAATTTTGTAAAAGAGTTTTTATTTATTTATGTAAATTCAAATCAAATATTAAATGTGATCAAAGAAACCCCGTTGATGACTTTTAAGCTAACTTTGAAGAATTATACTCCCCGTTCAGTTTTGTTTGGCACACTTTTCGGTCAATTATTTTTAGCTATGTTCGACCATAAATTTCACACAGTATATAATTGGTAATATTATCATGCAAGGTATCTTTGAATTCTTCATAATCTATACTTTTTAGCATATATGTCGTTGAAAAGCATAACAAAAATTATAAGCGGTTAAACATGTTTTTAAAAAATTGGATGAAAAGTTTGTCAAACAAATCTGAATGGAGGAAGTATTGTTTCACGCTTGCTTATTTAGCTATTGAACGTAGATAAGGACATGGGGAAAAGAATAGTTCTTGGGTGGGCGTTAAGAAAAAGAAATTACTTCATTCATCCCAGCTGAATTTGTATTCCTTTTCGAAACATCCCAGTTAAAGTTGTACTCTTTCCTTTTGAGGAAAGTATCATCTTAACAAAGACTATCTTACCCTTAATTTTCTAACTCTTTACATTCTTTCTCCAATTAAAAATTATAATTTACTATTTTTACTCTTAAGTCAAAACCTACAATTCACCCTTATCTCCACCAAACTAAACCACCACCATTCTTTTTTTCCCCAATTCATCTTCTTCCCCAAAAACTCATCCATTCTCTTCTTCAAAACTCATTTTCTTCCCAAAAATTCATCCCTTCCATCCCACCCAAAAAACTCATCCCTTTCATCCCATGACTAAATTATTCCCTCCCACCGGCGATAATACTATCCGAGGTCAACAAGTACTCCAGCGACGAGTTCAGTGAGGACTCCAACGATAAGCTCAACAAGAACACTGATTTCTCACTGTGTATGGGTGGTTGCTATAGTGGTGGGTGGCTAGTGGGTGGTGGGAGAAGAAAGGTAGTGGTGGTGGCTGGTGGTTGGGGTGGAGGGTGTTGAAGGAAGGAGGATCGTGGTGGTGGGTGATGGCTAAAGTGGTGGGTGGTGGGTGGTGGATTGTGGGAGAAGAAGGATATTATTTGTATTTTATGAGGTCAAAATTTGTACTCCCTCTTTCTCTTCCTACAAATCAAGTTAGGATAGAGGAAGTGTTTTTTAGGAATTTTTTAAAAACAATTAGGATAATTTATTTTTCTCAATGGGTAAATTCATGTTAAAGGGATAGAGAAAAAATAGTTAAATTAAAATTCACATAGAGTTTTGTTTTTAACAATATTATTAATATTTTTTACGTTTCATGATGCAAATTTGTGCTTTAGATTGTGAAAATTACCTAGAAATCTTCTTAGGATAGTTAGGAGCAAATTTTCACTTGAATTGCTTTTCAAGGAAGATTTTTTCATCAAGACGAAGAAATGAAGATTTTAGCATAAAAAAGAGATGAAGACTTGGTGACCTGGTGAAGACAAGGATGCAAAGAAAATGCAAAGAAAATGCAAAAACAAAGCAAGGAGCTATAGTTGATTATCTTCGCAAACAGTGGATTACTCCACCCCTCGCAAAAAAGGTATTTCGTGAGAGACAGATTTTTACGCTCGTCTTGAAACTTTTCATGACAATAGTTGACTTTTATTGTATGTCATATTTTTTTTCTTGTACTATAAATAACACCTTATCCCTTCATGTTGGGATCTCATCTTCGAACTTAACCTCTAAAACCCTTATTTCCTCTCTTATATTCCTCTTTTATTCCATTTTTCATCTTATGATTTGGTATATGAATTGTATGGTGACTGCAGTAGGCTAAACCCATCTTAGAAACAATCGATCTAAGCTCTCGAAGACCAAATTGTGAGAACCTCTTAAACTCTAATTACAGCTCTTGACTATCATTTGATTCCTCTGATTTAACTGTTGATTTTAGCTTTATGAATTGGCCAGAAATGTGTTAAATATGGTTTGTTTCACTAGTACAGGACAGGGGCATAGGTACTGGTTGTGAGGTGCATCGGAACTCATTTTTTAGGGCCTTGGAAAAATCGGTCCATGTGTGGGGGCACTGGAGAGGGATTTCAAGCACAAGGGATGGGTAGTGGTGCTAACATTTCTAGCACATGTATGGTGAACTGGTGCCTTTAATAAGAAATCGTTGCCAATATTGTACACTGGTTAAAGATATGTATCAGGATTATGGACTTTCGAACTAATGTTATTGTTTATGTGCAACGGTAGTTAAGTGAATCGGTGCCAATTCTTTGAAGAACATTCGGAGCATGAATTAAGGGTGCTAGCTATTTTAGCACCAGTCGAAGATTATATACTAGTGTTGGATATGCAAACTGGTTTAATGTCATAATATCTAGCATCGGTTTGACGGTTATATTTTCGAACTGGTGCTAGGGTTTATTCCATTTGCAATACGCTATTTGAATATACATTCCCCATATCGTACTGAATGCATGGAAATATCAGTTATCCAACGTTTAGAATCTATGATATTAGAAGAAGAAAGTATAAACTAAAATATCAAATTAATAATAATGAAGAGAAACAGATGCAATGAATGATAATGAAATTGTTCGGAAAATGATTAACTAATGAAAATAGAACATGTGATATCATAGTGTTGCAATCAATCATTTTATCAACCATCTAAAAAACATTCACAATCATCCTACTATTTAATCCATGTGGTCCTTGATATCAAAGTAACCTGAGCTCTCTTTTTTTAATAAACCTCAATCCATGCCTAGCACAATCTTCCAACGATGCATTGTAATTCATAAGGATGGAATACAGTGGATCCCTCCAGAAACACATGTGAACAGGGGCGGATGTAGCTAGTAACATTGGGTAACCATAGTTACCCCATGGTAAAAAAAAGGGTATTAGTATTTGGTTACCCTATGTAAAAAAAATTATCGTTAATATTAAATATGTTTTTTTATATATTAGTGGTTACCCCATTGAAAATTTTCTGGATTCGCCACTGCATGTGAATATAACACCTAAGGAATTAGGAAAATTTAATGATTATATATTGAAAATTAGGGTTTAATCTGTTGGTTGAGTATTTACCTTAAGGATATAGTAAAATTGGTCTCGGGCACCAATTCCACAATGAACGACATGACACAGTATCTGCATTCCCAGTGACTGGTATGTTGTTTGTGCCGAAATAAATATAGAGTTTGTTAACGAGTGCCATTGTACTATTACAAATTTATATTAAAAAAATTCTTATAACGTCCACAAATCTAAGCTTCTTAAGGCAGAGGTTCGTCTTGATACTGAGTCTGAAGTTGTATTAAACTCAGCCAATATTCTATCTGTCTTCGCCATGCTGACTCTGAGAGTGAAGGTGTTTGTTTGTTGTTATCTTGTTATTTCTCACTGTTTTACTTATTTTTATCTTTTGCTGATGGCATTGTTCCATGATCTCTGCGTGTTCACCTAACTTGTTTTGTACACCGAATTGTAGATATGGATCTAACTAAGCACTCTATTGAGAGAATTTTTCCTCTGGTGATGAAGATGAGAAGGCTGAAGCCATGGCTATTCAAACCAATGACAACACTACAATTGTTGTCTCACCTAAGAATGTCATTGAGGCTGACTCCTAGCTAATAACTTCTAAAACTACCATTAAAGAAGGTGGGGAGATCGTTACTCACAACCTCAATGACACTTCTCACAAAAGAAGGAAAAGGGATAGAACAAGTAGATCCTCAAGCATTATGGAGCCTTCTACGAAAAAGGGCGCATTAACCATTCTCACTTTAAACCCTACCCCGAAGCCATGATTTCATGGTGGAAGGAACTATTTCTAATATCCTATCCAAACTACCTCTCCATGAGACAATGGTTGTGTTATATTTTTTAAGGATTCATATATGAATTAATTTTGTGTTTCGCTATTTCGATATCTAATTACCAAAATTTTTTTGCATACTTTTGAATATAAGGTTGGTGAGAGCCTACAGCTCATTAGCTAATGAGTTGTTGAGTTTGCTATGGGAGACAGTTGCTCCTGGAAAAATGGCAGGTGACTGAAGTGAAGTGCACTACTTTGAATATCTCTCTTGGAGCTGCTGAAAAGTGTGCGCAATCAGTTGAGGAGCGTGCTCTAGCTGCTGAAAATGAAGCTGATAGGTTGTGTTCCAAGTTAGAGGAGGTGCGTACAAATGGTCCTGTTTCTCCTGGGTACCCTCTGGTCCTTGGTGATCAGCTGGTGAAGATGAAGTTTTCCAATGCTTTATTTGAACAAATATCTATTTCTGCTCACAATATAGGATACTGCGAGACTCTGATTGAGCTGTGAAGACTGAACCTTACTGTGAAGGCCCAAAATTTGCCTAAACTGGCTAAGTCCGAGAAGATGCTATAGCGACAGAAGACTATTCTTAACAAAGGGTTCATCCATAGCATTTCTGATGGCAGTCATCCTTATGCATTATTATCCCACCTCGCCAGTCTATCTTGTTTATCTTCTGCGGCTGCATTAAAGAAGTGTGAGGTTGATTATTTGTGAGGATCTTCCCTTTGGTTATCAACCTTCTGACCTCCTGTTAAATCTGATGCCAACGCGAATACTAAAGCCAATGCAAGCACTGAGGTCGCCACTCATTATGTGAATAAGGACTCTGCTTCCCTTGTTTAGACTTCGCTTGTTTCCCCCTCTAATGTTAGTGGATGTTAGTTCTATGGATTTTTATTTGTAATTGATAACAGTATTTTGATGTAAATTTGTACTGTTTGATTTCTTATGGGTATTACTTATAATTTTATGATTTCTCATCTTATTTATTTATATCCAAGGCTTTGATATTTTGGTTGATTATAAGTTTTTGAGACATCTCGAATATTTGGGATCTAATGTTTGTTTTTATGGTAATCCAGGGTATATGTCTTCTCCTTCATTTTTTCCTATTGAACTGGGGGAAGCTCCAAGGAATATTTTGAGTTTGTTTCTAGTGATCACTTTTCTAATCCATAATTCGTTCCATTATGCTTTGGATGACAACTTTCTTCCTCCTCATAATCTTCAACTCCTTCTACAACATACCCTAGTAGCAAGTTTGTACCTGAGGGCTACAATATTGAATCTTTGGAAAAGGATATAGTCTGTAGCTTAGTTGATCTTGAATCTGTTGGTGTGTATATGCGTTCCTCCATCTTTCTCCCCATGTTTATGAATGGGAAGTATGTTTGGGTATTCGCCTGACGTATATGTTACTTGATATCCATGATTTTAAAGTTGGATGGACGAAGACTTTAAAGGATGCTCAAGATTCTATCCTCGAACTGAAAGAGTTTTATGCTGAACAAAACAACCTTATTCAGCACCAACAGCTGAGCATGATTAGAATGCTTCATCAGTATAAGGAAGCTAAGAATTTTGATTCATGTAAGGCTAGCGAAGCTTATCAAATGACCTTAATCATTGATAAGAAGTGTTATCTCTTTGACGATATATTGGAGCTATTGAAGAAAAAGCAGAGTGAGTGTGATCATTTTTCTTCTTCTTTAGCCGGATGCCAAAGTAGGTTTGACTAACAATTTTCCATAAACACTTAGCTTCATAGTGAGAATGAAGAGCTTCGTACTGAGTATAATCATCTTGACTCATGTGTGCATCAGCTTGAACAATCTTGTGTTGATTACAAGGATAAGCTTCGGCACCTTCCATCATCATCTTGTAGTTCTACTGGCCAAAGAAACCTAACGATGACTATCGGCGGGCAGAGGATTAATTTGTCTGAAGATGTTAGGTCTCATATTCTCCAATTAAAAGATGATGTGAAGAAATTGTTGGCTACGAATAATAGTTATTAGGATATTGTTGATGTTATGAGCGTGTAGCTTGACTGCGAGAAATCCGGCCCTATAATTGATTTTTAGGTGTACTACGCCAAGCATCTTGATAATATGAAATGAAGAGGTGTAATGCGGCATCCTACTTACTTATGCTTGATGTGGCCTTATGACAATATGTTAGCAGATGAGCACGGGCTGAGTGATCTCACCACGAGGCTGAGCAGTCTCATCTCGAAGCTAGGCAACCTCATCGTCGTGGCCATTCTTCATCCTCTGGATCATCTCACGCATCAAGAAGACGATAGATTTATTTTTCTTCTTGTATTCATTGTACCCGTTTATTTTTTGAAATGTTCAAAGCAGTACCTTATACTGACTCGTATTTTGTAATTAAGCTTTTTCAATATCTACCAGCACAAAGTGTTGTTCCTGCTCAGTTGAGTTTACAATGTTCCAAGATCTATAGCTTGGGAACTCGGGAACTTATATTGTGTAAACTGCAAGATCTATTGCTTTCATGCGTTGCTGTTTTTGTAGGCATATCTACCTTTGTGCAAAATCTATAGCTTGCAAAAGTAAGATTGCGACGTTACAAGATCTAGAGCTTGCAAAGTTAAAAAGTTGTAAGTTATCGCTTCGCGATTGGTTAAACTCAATTGTTTGCGATGTGCTAAAGTTAGAAACTGTAAGTAAAGGACATAAAAAGTATGTTGCCTCTTAAGACACTGTTTGGTATATATCATGTAGGCTTGTGATAATATCGCCTTCAAAACAAGAACATGAATATCATTAATGATTATTTCATGGCTCCTATACAATCTGGATTTTTTCTTTCCTCCATCTTATGTCTAGAGATAAAAACTTCTTAAGTTGACCACATGCCAAGTATTGGGAACACTGCTGACATCCAGTGTTTCTAACTCATAGCAGTTCGATCGGTGTACTTTCACTATCTTGTATGGGCCATCACACTTTGGGCTTAGCTTTCCTTTTTCCTCCGCCAAGCTTGCTTCATTTTTCCGCAACACAAAATCACCAACTTAAAACTGCGTCTCCTTGACTTTTTGATTGTATGCTCTAGCCATCTGCCTTTGTACTTCGTCTCTATTATTGTCACTCGTTGCCTTCTTTCTTCGAGTTTGTCCCACTCCAACCTCATCCTTTCGGGATTGTCCTCTTCCTTGTATTCCTCTACTCGAAGGCTTAAATTTTTAATCTCTGTAGGTATTAGTGCTTTATTGTCATAGAACAGAATGTATGGTGTTTCTCCAGTTGGTTATCGAACGGTTGTTCTGTACGACCATAATGTATTGGGTATCTCGTCCACCCAACCAGTTCACTTTCCTTCCAATGTTTTTTTGATACCCTGAACTATAGTTCTGCTGGTTACCTCCATCTGACCATTTACATGTAGGTGGGCTACTGATGTGAACTTTTGCGCAATCCCTAACTTCGAACACCATTCAGTAAAGGTCCTACTTGTGAATTGTGTGCCATTGTCTGTGACAATAGTTTATGGCACCCCGAAGCGACAAACTATGTTCTACCACAGAAACTTCTTTTTTACCTCTGATGCAACTTTTCCCAGTGGCTTTGTTTCGACCCATTTTGTGAAGTTATCAATTTCCACAATCAACAATCTTGCACTGCTAGCACCCTTTGGGAAAGGTCCAACCAGGTCAATTCCCCATTTATTGAATGGTTATGCTCCAAATACTCCTGTTAAACCAGCCTGCAGTTTATGCGATATTGGGGATAAATTTGGCAAATTCTGTACTTAAGCACGAAGTTGTATGCATCATTGAAGAGAGTTAGCCAATAGTATCCTGCCCGAATATCTTCTTCGTAATTGTTCAAGATCCCTGATGCATTCTGCATAGTTCTTTGTGCACTTCTTTCAAGATCTCACCTGCTTGTAACAGTCCGTCTGAACTATTGACACAGTTGTCATTGTTGTACTTATGACTAGAATGACCTCCACTTTCACATCTTCGTCTTTGACCAACGAATTGAATCCAGTTGTTGCTAGCTTGCTCAGGGCGTATTCTTTATGTTTTCAATTCTTGGCACATGTTGGATGTTGAAGTATTCAAGTTGAACAATGAGCTGACGAACCCTTAATAAATACTTTATCAACTGTTATTCTCGCGCTTCATAGTCTCCCTTCATTTGTTGGACTACTATCTATGAATCACTAAAGGTCCGAACAATTTTGTCCTTCATCCTGATTGTAAGGTCTAAGACACATATTAATGCCTCGTACCCCATCTCATTGTTAGTAAATGGAAAGTCGAAACGAATCGAATATATGTGCTCATCTTCTACTGGGTTGACTAATAGCAGTCGCGCACCACAACCTTCTTTGCTAGATGCTCCATTCACGAACAATATCCATGTAATGTCCACCCATTTAGATTTCCCTTAGTTAACTCCAAAATTTAGTGCCCATTTGCATTTTGTGCATCTTTACTTGTCATCTATGCAATGAAACCTGCTAGGGCTTGTGCCTTGATTGTAGTTCATGCTTGGAATTGTATCTCATATTGTGCCAATTCAAGAGCCTTGATATGTCCATTTTATACCGTGATTTTTGGGACCTTTTTGTACTCATTTTGGTAGAATTTTATGCTTTGAAGACTCTATTTTACCTTGAATTCATATTATGAGATTTGAGAGCGACTTTATCGCTTTTGTCACTTATAATAAGAATTCTATGAGACAAGGTAATTATCAAAGATTTGAAGACCTTAAAGATCTTGAAGACTCCATTTTGACTACTATGAAGACTTTTGAATACCCGCAGAAAGGAAGAAGAGAAGACTATATGAAGACGAAAGAGTTAAGTCATTTGAGGGGAGGATACTTTGGTCATCGCGAGTCGCGACGGCCACTTACCCAGACTTACTTTTCAGAATTTTTGTACTATAAATACTAAAGACTTTTTCTCTTCTTCCCCAACTTCTTTTTCCTGACTTTTCTTGTGAAAAAAACCCTAGGTTTCATCTCTTTCCATCTTTGTTCTACTTTGATTTAACGTTTGAATTGTTTTTATTAATTAGTATGATTAGTAGTAGCTAAACATAACCTTGGGAGCAATTGATTAGGTTTCCAAGCCCATGTCTTAAGACTTGTTTATAATCTATTTAATGCTTTGCTATTGTGCATTTATTGTTCTTGAAATGGGTTGTTGAATTCATTTATGATATTGGAAGTTTGAGTATATGAAATGCTTGTATGATTATGTGT
>JAULKK010055610.1:0-29384 GCA_032355705.1 Rubia peregrina
GAACTCGAACAAACTCGTTTACGGTCGTAGGAATTTGATGAAGTTTGGAAAATGTAACTATAAAAATAGTCAGAAAAAGAGTAAAAAATACTCACACTTGAGTGGAGTCCATTACATTAAATAATATATTCATCAAAAGATGGGAAGTGATTGTGTATTAATTTGGTACCCATAATTACCCAATTTTAAATGAGTGTATGGAAAATTTGGGATTCGAATCTCATTTCTCTTTGTAACTCAGTACTATAAAACTCATTTGATCATAATCTCAAATTAGAAAACAATAAAAATTTATTATCCCATTAACTAGCATTTAATGGGTCACAATAATTATTATGATTAATTGACCCCTCTAAACAAAAGTAATGGGGGTGGGGGCGTGATTCAATTCGCATCATGACTGAGAATGGGCAATATGTATTTCATTCCACCCCACAATAAATTGACGGTTAGGAGAGGAATCGGTTTATGCACGGCATTTTGCTCGCATATGCCGGTCAAACCAGATTTCGTAGTAAGTGGGTGCTTTCGTTTTCCGATATATACGCACTTTGATGCAACTTAATGCAGCAGTACTACCAGTAGTAACAATGCACGAGCGGAGCAAAATATACTCATGGCAGACCAAAATATGTAAACTTATGCCCCGAATACCATTTCCCCCCTCCTATGCACTCAAGACACTAAAATAATAGCAAGTTGGAAAATGGCCAGTATACTCAACAATATTTTGTACGTCGACGCATACTCTAGTGTACATGTACATGGAATAAATCATGCATGAAACGAACAACAAAAATAATTAAATGGAATTAGTGCAGATTATCAAGTTATTACAACAAAGTATTTTGACTAACATATGAGAATAGGTAAGTGTGTGTCGGGATGTTGGGGCAAGGGTGGTTGCATAACTACCGAATCCCATGTGTCCGATGTCTCCATCCTCCGCCCTCCGCCAGCCCATCCCGACCTACCCCTCCCTGCCATCCAAACTCACCCGTTTACTGATTGACCATTTCATTTAGAATTCGTACGAGTTGATAATTATTATTGAATCTTTTTACATTTGCGACATGAATAATATCGTTTCTATTCACATTTGATGTCGTTTACATTCATACATTCATGCACGTTGATGGTTTGAGCGTTTAACCATACATTCATTCACATTTGATGTCGTTTACATCGGCCATTGGTATATTAGCACTTTCGAAATTATCCTTGGGTATATTAGCACTTTTGAAAAACTAAGGATTATATTTGCACTTTCCAAAAAACTGGGGGTCATCTAAGCACTTTATTCACACACATATATATACACACACACACATGTGTGTGTGTGTGTTGCAATGAAAACCTTCATTATCATGCTCCCATAACATCCACCATATATAATTATGCAATGTCTACATTAAATCAACCCGTACTTAAACACATCCTCTCATATCAATTGAACTAGCCTAGAACCCAAATATGAAGATGACAATACAAATTTAGGAATGGAATACTTACTTGCTACTTGAGTGGATAGTTAAATCACAACCCACATCCCAATTTCCCTCCATCAACAATGAGGAATTGGATTTTGTAAAGCCACCTTGAAAGTGAAAGAAAATATTGTGAATTATGATAGACTTTGGTTAGAGTACCAACATATACTTAAAAATCTCGACATAAGCAACGTCGCTTCTCAGAGTCATGAGACATTCGGTCAAACCGAATAGTAATGGAAATTTGCCAATCCCATGAATAACTAGATCTTCTTAGATAGATACACGTTATCAACGTCGCACCTACCTCAGTTAAACTATTTGCTTCGAATTAAAATAGCATATACCTCAGCTACCATACAACCGAGGTTAAAAATATATTATTTACCTTGGTGTTTTTATAACCAAGGTAAATAATATAGTTTACTTCAAAAAAAAAAAGGAACGGGGGTAAAAGAACCTTTTACCTCGGTTATTTGGCCTAAGGCGAAAAACCAAGGTAAAATGGGCGAAGTAATTGGTGTGTTAGCTTGTAGTGCATGACAACTGAATTTATTAGCAAAGAAATAAGATAATGGTAATAACTAAAAAATGAAATATTAACAAGTCATTGGGATTTGCACGAGAACTGGGTACGTGTGACCAAAAGCACAATTTGTATCATGTGGTGGAAATTGCATCTATGTCTGTCCAAAACAAATTGATGAGTAACACATAATTACGTCTATCAGCAATCAATTTTAACGACATCAAGTTTGATTGGTTACTAGCTATGCATTCAAACTAAAATCCTAAACCAATGCGAATAATCGACATGAATTACTGACGTCGATTACAAGTCAATAACACTGAGAGTTTACCGACTAGTGATTGACGCTACATGCATATGGAAATCCTAATCGAACACATTCATATATACCATCGAATCTAACACATATAATTTTTTTTAAATGAATATTGTAATTAAAGAGCAGTCAAATCAAGAACTTGACATAAAAGAGAAACAAATTAAACAAATTTTGATTCCATACAAATTATAACTACAATTTAACCAAAAAAAACATACAACAATGAAATAGTAAACGAGTTATGCAGACATATATATCTCTTCAAATCTTTGAGCAAGATGAATGAGGGGAAGAAGAATGGATGGGAACCCTTTGGAATACGCGGGAAAGATGAATAGTTTGTAACAATTATAGGATTGGTCTATATATACGTCCTTTTCAATCATGGGAAAATTTTCCACGTATGTGCGACGTCAGTCATCCTGTCGGTTTGACTACAAGGATATTGTGACATGACTGACGTTCACCATATTAAGTCTCGGAAAATATTCTTTTGGCTCACTAGTGTAATACATTTACCCACCGAATAAGACCTACTGTATTTCAGGCTTTAATAATTATTTTTACACTATGGAAAATGAATATTTAAATAGGTCAATCCTCATTTCATATTTAAATTTAGCCAAGGATGACATAAGTAGGTTTACAATACAAGTCGAGCCACGGCTGATCTAGCTAACACTAGTACTTACATGTTGAAACTTTTAGCCTTTATGTCAGTTTACAAAAGAAGTCAAGCCACAGTTGATCTACAACGAGTAAAGGTCAAACCCTTTGGCATTTATGTCCGTTTACATATGAATAAATTCCACAATTAACCTAACACGATTAAAGTTAAAACCCTTTATAATGTATGTAGGTTTACAAAGGAATTCAAGCCACGTTTTACCCAAAAAATGTGATGGTCGAAGCTTTTGGCATCTATGTTAGTTTACAATGGAAGTTAAACCACGGTTGACCTAAGACGAGTAAGTTTCAAACCCATTGGCATCTATGTAGGTGTGCACTAGAAGTCAAGCAAGTAAAGTTCAAACCTTTTGGCATATGTGTTAGTTTACAATTGAAGTCAAGCCACGGTTGACCCAACAAGAGTAAAGTTTGAATCTTTTGGCATGTATGTATGTTTACAATAAAAGTCAGGCTATGGTTGACTTAACATGAGTAAAGTTTGAACACAAGTCAAGCCATGGTAGACCTAACACGAGTAAAGTTCAAACCCAGTGGCATCTATGTAGGTTTGCACTAGAAGTCAAGCCACGTTTTACCGAACAAAAGTAAAGGTCGAAAACTTTGGCAACTATGTCAGTTTAAAATAGAAGTCAAGCCATGGTTGACGTAACAAGAGTAAAGTTTCAACCGATTGGCATCTACGTAGGTTTACACTAGAAGTCAAGCCATAGTTGACCTAACACGAGTAAAGTTTGAATCTTTTGGCATGTAAGTATGGTTACAATAGAAGTCAAGTTATGGTTGACTTAAAACCCGAAAAGTTTGAACCCTTGGATATCTATATCAATTTGTAAAATAAGTCAAGCCACGGTTAACCTAACACGATTAAAGTTAGAATCCTTTGGCATCTTTGTAGGTTTACAAAAGAATTCATGTCGTGTTTGACCTAACAACAGTAGAGGTCAAACCTTTTGTCATCTATGTCAGTTTACAACCAAAGTTAAGCCATGGTTGACCTAACACAAGTAAAGCTCGAACCTTTGGCATCTATGTCCGTTTACAAAATAATTCAAGCCATGATTAAACTTTGAAACTTTAGACCTCGAATTTGGCTAAATTATATTTGGTTGTGGAGACTATGCGACATCCATGTTTGATTAATAAAATCAATACCACGTGTGATGGCATACTAATGTCGTAAAAATAACCTTATTGGGCTATATTAAAATAATGGGCTACCATGGGCCACTCAAATATTGCATTCCTGATCGATATGCGACAGATGTTGGGTACCCATTAGTTCAAAAACTTTAGCAGGAAAATGAAAATTTTGGGCGTGGAGGCTTTTTTTTTGCCATGCCTCCAAATTGGGTTTTATGTAAATTTACCAAAATTTTGGGTGCCCACATTTTTGTAAATTTACATCAAACCCAATTTGGAGGCATTGACAAACAAAAAATAGCCTCGATTTACTATCTTCTCAACTCCTCCACCAAAACACATTTCCCCAACTATCCATTCACAACATATCAAAAAAAAAGCAAACGACTTTTGTGGCCCTCGAACTATAACCATTGTCCACCTCTGGTCCTCCATTTTATCCCCTATACTTTTGACCCATATAGTCATGTTGGTTATATACTGATGTTATTCTGGGTTTGATGGATGATCAAGTCATGCGGGTACCAATTACTCAGGAGCTGAGATGAAAGAAATTGAAGAGAGATTATGAAACAGCTGGAAAATAATTACAAAGCCCTTCAGGATTCTGATTCAGATTTTTGTTCCGGCCGGAGTGTACTACCGATTTATTATTATAATGACCCTTCAAGGGTTATTATTGTTTCATATTACGTAATTTGTGTACGTGTTTTAAAACATTGAAACAAAATATAATTGGAAAGATTATAGATTGGACGTTAAATGTATGAAAATTAATATTTTTTCAAATTCGACTGAAACAATTTTAAACAGTTATTCAAAATAGTGCAGAAAACTAAAAATGATTGTGAAGAACGGTGGCATAAAATAAATCAGCATCACCATTTACCACCTCGAATAATAGCGTGTCCCCAATCTTGAGTTTCACTTCTACAAGAAACTGAGTGAACCCCTTCGAGGTCAGAGTCTTCAACATCCAGTTTCCTGAGTATTGCATGTCGTATTCTCTTTCGTTGCACCTTAGGAACCCGGATCCTTGTACGGTAGTAAGACCTCTAAAATGTGGTCTAGGACGTACTGATTTATAAATTAAAAAATTAGTAAACATGAAAATAACACATAGAAAAAGTTAATGTAGAATGAAATACATGTGTGACAGGGAGAACCCAGCACAATCGAAACATCCCCGAAGTTTGTCTTCGTGTGAGTTTAGACAAAGTTGAATGGACGGACCTCCTAGTTATTATTCTTAGGACGAAGATCATCATCCGATTAACTATGGATTTGAATTGGTCAATGAAATGTTTAATAAAGTAATTACAAAATAAATAATAAAAATAATAGGAATTTAAATCCAAACAAGAAATCACTCACCTCAATCGGGGCACGTCTGCTTGAATCGGCATTGTTCACCATTATTCCTGAAATTCGATTAAAATTTGGCTCAATTAATCTTTTTTTGGCACTGCATCGCACGTTACTGTCAGACCATAAATTGACTTAGCCGATATATGTGTGCGATATTTCCAACCAATTGGCAAAACCTATTGGTTATGCGAGAATAGTGTGACATCGTATTCAAGTAGGGTAAGGAGAACAAAGGAATGAACGATGTCGCTTCACGGCCACTCCTAACGGAGATGGATCGACTAGTTTGCGACACCGTATTTAACAATTTTTGAAACATTATCAACAGTATAAAATCGAAACAAACAAAGGTATCCACAAAAACATAGGCCGATTGATAGGGACGAACTTACGAAACAAAATTCCTAAAACCTAGAGCCAAAATCCGTTCGAATTTCTATATTAAAAACTATGAACACATTAATACACCATATACATATCAAATTTGATGACGAATACAAAAATTGAAGTACTCTAGGGAATCTAGGAAGCATAGCTTCGAAATGATGGGTTGAGGGACTGTTGAAATTAGACAGAAAATTGAATGTTTAATGGGATGTATGTGGTGGGCTCCATATATATAGTCGTTACGAAGCCTTGTTAATTCTGCCTCGGTAAAGTGACGTCGCAGAGCAATCAACCCAACCTACAATGTATCGACACTGGAGCGAACTCGCCTAATCTATTTTTTGGCCCAACCTTTTCAGCCAACTAGCATAGTAACAAGACCACGTTTGATCAACAACATATGCGATGTTGCAGATATCTCGTTTTAAGCAACAATTTACAGACATATGATCGACGCCAATTCCGATGGAAGCAGACCTTGTTATTTTGGCCAACTAGCGTACAAGGGCATGACCCGCGTTTGACCAAAATGAATGTGATTGACCTTTATAACAGTTAATAGTATATTAGATACTATAATCGAAGTTCATAAACATCCGTGAACTTTATTGACATGCAGTTCGATAGGCATAGATTTTAGCACCTACAGTGAACGTTTTTGACATCCAGTTCCATGGGAACTACAACATAGAATCACGCAAAATTTCTTATTCTTACTTTTTGAAGAAATAAAAAAGATAATATAATTACGTCCATTAAATTTTTTAAAGAGATAGTACAAGGCTTAGAGTAAATTTTAGAAGATTACTTACAAGTATATGAGGCATCATTCGGAAGAACTTGTAGAAGTATGCGTGGAATAAAATCAGTTTCTTTATTACCCTAGTTAAGTAAAATTTCAACTTCGGATGTCAAAGTTTTGTTTTATGACCGATTGTAATAGGGTTCCCGAATGCCAATGTCCATTTATAATATTGCACTTAAGTCCACCCGACAGACTGGTTACTTTTAATGTTAAATTGGAGATACACTAAACTGATTCACCAATTCACGAGAACAATGTTCCTATTTGGTCGTGGACTGATTAACGGGGTAATCCTCCGTTATTTTTGTTAATATTCCATAAATACCCTTACCATAAGCGTTGTGAGAACGTTTCATTTCCACCACATAGAATTGCATGAAAATTTAAATTCTTTGTTTTCGAAGCCATAAAGAGATAATGGAATTACGTCCATCAAAATTTTAAATCAACAGTACAAGGCATATAGTTAGTTTTAGAAGATTTTTTCCAGTATTCAAGGCATTATTCAAGAGAAGTTGTGAAAGTATATGTGGAATAAGACCAGTTTGTATTTAACCCTCGGTACGTATTAGTTAAACTTCAGATCAAATTTTTATTAATGGTCGATTGTCATCTGTTTTGGGAATGCTAGTATACATTTATAATTTTGCACTTAGATACCCCCTACATAGTAAGAGAACTTGAAATGTAACACTACGGTGAACTTTTTGCTATTCACATTTTCATAACAATGGTGTTCCATTTGTGCATAAACAAGACTTCTTTTAGGGCTGCAATTTGAACAGGGATTAATTTACGATATTTTTCCTAAATTTGATTACGATGCACAAGTGCGATCTACGACGTCGTGCAAATTGAATTTTCCGGTGAGAACCAAAAAATTTGGCAAAAAATTCGAACAAAAAATTTCCTTCATCAATTTTTCATTTAAATAAAATTCAACAATAACACACATTTCCCATTAATCCTCCTCCAAATCCAACAATATACCATCCTTTCCATTTCACACAAACACAACCAATAAAGAACTTACTCAAATTTAATCTCTAAAACATCAACAAGTATACGAGAATGAAGCATCTTCGGGTTCAAATTATTGAGGTAGTTCTACATCATTCCATGTTCATTTCCAATCTTAATTACCATATACCTTCAATATGTTATTCTTTCTCATAGATCAAAGATTGGATATTTTTATAAAGTATGATGATTGTGTAGCATGTTGTCTTGTGTATATTTTTTGTGTTTTCTAGATAGTGCAATGTTTGAAAGGTGTGATAAAAATGGCTTAGATTAGGGCTGCTTATGGATAATATCCATGTATTCGTATAACACAGGTTGAATGTTTGACGTCGGTCATAGGTGATTGTCCCATACAATATGTGACCGGACAACTTGTAGCGTCACAAATGCTATGAAATTATTGTCATAGAAGTTGAATATCCAACGTCGCTCTTTTATCGAACTCTGCGATATCGTTCAACACTGCATGCAATGTCATTTACAATCCAACCAGGTACTTTGAACATGTTCAGATTGATGTCATCTACTTATGACTATATTATGAGATAGCCAAATTTTAACATAAACTTTGTTTCGTGTGTGTTCTTTGTAATAGGATATAGAAACTTAATGATGGACTTCCAACATGCAATGTGGACAATGTAGATTCAATACATTAATTGATGTTTCAATTTCATATCAACCTTATGTATTTTAATATAATCTAACATGTATTTACCATCATTATTCTAGTTCTTTTGGTTCCTTACATTCTAATTTTTTCCAACATCTATTGCACAATTGATTGTCGACTGGTTTGTAAACAATTCACAAATTGTGGGACATTAGGTAACATGTAATGGATATGGATGAACAAATGATTGCATAATCAAATATTAGGTAACAACAAATGATTGCGTAATCAAATATTATTTTTTATAATATTGTACGAGAATCGATTTCTCCAAGACTCTGTGAAGTCACACCAACCGGTAGAGCAATGAAACCAAATCAACGTCGCACAAACCGGGGGCATTTTTGCGATGTCGCCCTAAACAAAATGATGTCGTATTTAACAGTCTTCCATGTCAGCATACACAACAGTGTTGGCTAATAGCATGCGATGTGGCAGACCCTTATCCACGACGTCACCCTCATTCATCGACGACCTTGGCATTGGCGACGTTGCACTAATTTCAGTCTCTTCATCTGACTTCTTGCTATCAACATCGTTGCTCCATATGTAGGCCGATGTCATTTGTAACGATGTCGCAGCTACGAACTCCAATTACAAATCATCTTCCTTAAAATGACGTTATACACAAGTTTGCCAACATTGGTCCAAAACTGAGGTAAAAAATACTTTTTACCTCGGTTGACAACCGAGGTAAAAAATGTACTTTTTACTACACCCACATTTATCTCAGTTTTTAGAGGGTTGGTAACCAAGATAAAGAGCCCTCTAGATAGTTAATACAAGTGATGTCCAATGTACTGTTCTCGCATCTTTCCCTAGAAGATGCAACAGTTCATACAAACCATGCAGTTTTCATAATTAATTCAGAACCAATGCATCTTTCCACATAAATGATTACATCTTCCACATCCAATGTTTCATTCTCGCATTGATACTCAATACGAACAATAGAAATAGAGATTAAAAATAGAACATTGCTGCGATCCCTAATACGCACCACCATTAATTGTCAGAATTATAATGTACCCTGAAATGTATACCTTTCCACACCAGGATAAGACATACTAGTCATCAAAATTCTGACCAACAAAATTTAAATACTTATCCTAAAACTGTAAGCTCATAAATAGTTCATACAAGTGTACACTCCACACAACCAAACTTGTTTTAATATCCCGAGCTCAGAACTACTCGAATTCAATCATACTTAAATAACTCGTGTTTCTTAAAACACCAAATATCCTCCCCCATTTAAGTATTATCCTTGATTCAAAAAATCCAACAACCAAACCAAACCAAACAAGTGCATAAATGAAAATATCTTGAAGATTGAATTTTCACCTTAGTGAACTACACATTCCAAATATTCGATAATTGGGTGTTTTTAAAGATTGAACCCTTCAACCTATTGGAAAAGTTGAACATAATCCACACACAAGTTCAAATACAACTCAAAAGCTAAAACGTAACACTATATAATCCATGTGTCCCTATCCATTCACGAGTGCATGAAAAGCCAAGCCCGAGCTTCTTGAAGCGGCTACACTTCAAACTTCATATAAGTGAATCCCTTCAATCATACTCCTGCAAATGTACTTTGTCAAAATATTCATTTAGTAGATGAACTTCAACCTAAGTTACATGCAGGTCCAAACATATAACCTTCAGGATATGAAATAATATGTATCAATCTCAAACAATAGACCTTTCACATTTAATTTTACTCCAATGTCGTATCAGAGCAAAATTGGGTATCCCATAATCAAATATTTCAATAGGCTTTAACCTATCCTAGTCACCGACTTGGTTACCAAGTCCCTAGATATTCCATTCGTCAAGTAATCTGCTAGATTGTGTTGGGATCTTACAAAATCAACTGAAATCACACCATGAGTTATTAACTCACGAATCACGCTATTCCTAATGCCTAAGTGTCTAGATTTTCCATTATACACTTCAATGAATATTTTCACTATCACATTGAATAGAGATAGGTGAAATTGGCTTAGGCAACAACAGAATTTCATATATCAGATCTGTAACAATTCCGCCTCCTTACCGGCTGCTACAAGAGCTATAAATTCTGAGTCCATCATGGAGTTAGTTATGCTAGTTTTCTTTTTAGAATCCCACCACCAAGAAAGAATACTAAAGTAGTTGTAGAAGAATGATATTTTGTATTTTTTATCCAACTAGCATCTGAATAACCTTCTAAAACTGAAGGAAATTTAACATAGCACAAACCATAATTCATGGTTTTCTTTAGGAACTTAAGTACATCCCTAACTTCTTGCCAATGAAGTGTGATGGGGTTACATGTGTACCTACCCAATTTACCAACCGTAAAAGTGATCTCCGGCCTTGTGTTTATCATGGCATACATCAAGCAACCAATTAAATGTGAGTACTCAAGTTGTGAAACCACTTTACCCTTATTAGGCATAAGCTTCACACTCAAGTCCATTGGAGTGCTGACCGGGAACAATTCCCAAAATTGAATTTCTTAAGTACTTTCTCAATTTAATAAGATTATGTCTGAGAAATTACTTTATTCTCTCGTTGGATCTTAATACCATGAATCACATCTGTCTTCCCCATGTTTTTCATGTTAAAACATGATGACAAGAATTTCTTCATAAGGTCTACTTGGATCTAATTTGTGCAGAAAATCATCTTATCATCCACATATAGATAAATGATAACTCCAATTCCATAAATATCGAATTCAATATACAAACATTTTTTAGATTGGTTTAACTCATAGCCATTAGGCAAAACCACCCTGTAAAACTAATGATGCCATTGTTTAGAATCTTATCTTAGCCCCGTACAATGATTTTACAAGTTTACAAACCTTATGCTCATTTCCAGGCATGACAAACACTTCAGGTTGTGTCATGTAAACATCATTTTATATCTCCGTTCAAAAATGCATGTTTGACATCCATTTGATGGATCACTAGGTTTTTTATAGATGCCAATGAAATCAACAACCTAATAATGGAGATCTGAACAACTAGGGCATGGGTATCAAAATAATCAATACCTTCCCTTTGCCTAAAGCCTAGGATAACCAATCTAGCTTTATACTTGTCAATAGAGCCATCGATTTCCATATTTCTTTTGAAGATCTACTTACAACCCAATGGTTTACAACCACGTGGGAGATCAGAAAGAACCCACATATTATTACCTATGATGGAATCCATCTTATCATTTATCGATTTTTTCCAGAAAGTAACCTCTTGAGACTTCATAGCCTTACTAAATCACTTAGGATCCTCCTTAATATGATAGCGATATGAATATTGATAACATATCTCATCTCTTGATCCCTCAACCAAAAAAATATGGAAATCAAAACTGAAAGACTTCTCAATCCTACATTTCTCCCTCATTCGAAGCTCGGGTGACTTGAGGTGATATTTTTTCTTTCTCCATGTTTCTACTTGAGGTAGGAACTCAATACCTTGGCCTTGGCACTAATGAGAATCAATTTTCATCAAAGAAAGCATGTGTTGATTAAATTACGATGTGAATCAAAATAAAATCATTGGGGTTATGTGATATAGAACCATTAAGCCTAGGAATACATAGCATATCCAATAAAGATGCAATTGGTTCCCTTAATATTTTCCTCTTGGGAATGGGAAGTCCAAAAACTGCCCGGCAACCCCAAACTCGAATATAATTCAAGTTTGGTTTCTTTTTATACCAAAAATCAAATAGAGTGATCTTGTTCCATTTATTAGGAACCTTATTTAATAAATAACAAGCTGTTAACATACGCCTCTCTTCTCTCTCCGCCCTCCGGGCTTCCACCTCTCTATGCCTCTCCTCCACATCGATGCCCAATTTTGATGGCGACATAACTATCAGAGTATAACCACCGGTGACATAACCACAAAAATTGGGCAAAATATCTGAGCTCAAGTGATGATTCAAATAAACTTTCTCTCGGCTAATACTACATCTTCTTCAGAAGACACCGTCGGAGGTGAAGAGTTGGAAGACGACAGAGGACATGGTGTACATGTCAGAGGCAATGCAATAGATTAATTGGTATGTGTTTTTTTTGGAAGGCGGGGGAGAGAATAATTGTGGTGGGTACCAGTGGTGGTTTGGTGATTCAACAGAAGAAGGTGGGTTGTGGGCTAGTGGTGGTGGAAATCAGACTGTTGACGGTGGCATTAGTAGAGATTACTTCTAGTGGAGAAGGTGAAATATTTGAGGTGTATGGGGGTTAAATGATGTGAGGAAATATTCTAGGGAGTACAGATGCGGTTGGGGCGAAGGGAGTACTATAAAACAAATGCCAGCCAATTATAATTTGATTAAGTTTTATGACTAGTACTATAAAATTTGTGTGCATAATTAAATGTTTGGTGCACATAAATCTACAATAATAGATATTATTTATTGTAGTTTAAAAATAGTGTGCGAACGACATTGTTCTTATACTCCCAGCAAGAAAGAGAAATTGCTCGTTAAGTTGGCTCAGATCGAGACCCTCAAGGAATTCGATACCATACAATCTGAGTGAAAGAAAACGCCATGGAACACTCTGTTGCTATGGACAAAATAAGAAGAATGTAGATGAAGTCAGCCAAGAATTTGTGGCTGCAAAAGGGATTAAGTAGAAACTTTTTTTTTGAGTTAAAACATTCAGAAACCAAAAGTCAATGGTGCAAGGTGGAGTACGAGTGGATGCCCTAGCACTGCAAGAATGTTTTGTAAAATAGGCCATCAGATTAAAGATTGCAGGAGAAAGTCAAGTAATAAGGGTTTTGGAGATAATCTCCCACTGAACCACTAGAACAAACAACTAGCTCCGGGCACAGTGCAGTGCTGAAAAGTGACAACTGTAGATAAAAAAACTAGCTAAACACAACTCAGGCCTCACAGTGGCACAAAAACAACTTGAAGTAGCTTCAATACAGAATCAATTTTTCCTAATGGCACCTCAAAACTCACACATCAAAGGCAACATAGCTACAACTTAAAACAAATGAAAATTCTCAGCCTAGAAAACATTCGGCCATTTCATACAATGCAGAAAATTCATAGATGCGTGATGTGCACCTCTATGCATATGTTAGCTGTGCATTTAACACATTTATTATTATCTTTTGTTTGGTTGATTTCTAGTTTTTGTTATGTTTGTGTGACAAAGGGTTTAGATGAACACTTTTGGTTTTCTTGTCTATATACAGTGTTTTGAAGACTTAATTGAAAATAATGGACATTTGTAGGTTTCCCGTGAGTGATTTTTCATTTTCTTTGGTGGAAGGCCATCCGCGAGGGTGGTAGTATATATTTGAAGATCATTCACAAGAATGGTAGAAGATATTGAAGGTCATTCATAAGGATGATAGTAGATTGAAGGCCACAAAGTCCAAATCATGGTAGTAGAAGAAATTGAGATCAAGAAAGACGAAATTAAAGTTCAAGAAGACCAAAGAAGAAATGGAGGGAACGTTGTTTGAGGTTGCATAAAGTTCTAGGAAAAATCTGAGAACAATCAGCAATTTAAGTTGTCACTGTTGGATTTTTCTTCTCGAGCCCTATAAAATCGACTACAAGAACTCTGAAATCAGACCAATGATTCACCCGTAGCGGAACAAAGAAGTTAGCCATATGAACCAGCTATGACTGGTATGGATCGCACATGCTTGGTACGGACCAAAAGATAGCATAGCCTATGTCAGGGGGCCTTGGCAGAGCCTGTATCACGGGGCACGAGTAGTATCAAAATTCGGCACCAGTCTCCCCTCTTTTACCTATAATTCGGCTAAGTATGGGGCGAGAAGTTCCGTTTTACACATCACGTGCCTTTTCAAATGCCAAAACAAGCCCACGTGATGTGAAGAATAATGTGGATCACGATCAGGTTTTGAACAAAAAAAGGTTCCAGCTTACAGGGTCCGCAAAAATCAAGCATGGCGTGGATCATAAACGAGAAAAAGAACTGTACCAGGTGACGCGTGGTTCGCTCAGCATGAGCGGAAAAGTTTGTGCTAGGACCAGCATCCAGCACGTCACACACGGCCTGTGCCTGGACTGACGCCCCGCGTTGACACGAGCCATGGCAGTTGCAAGGGTTTTTTGCCACTTTTTTGGCCTATTTCAAGGCCAAATTCCCTACTACTATATACATTGACCTTTGTCTACTAGGGTTTAGGTTTATGCTCATTTTTAGATCTTAGTATGTGGATAGAGAGAGAAAGCACTCTCACTTCTCTCTAGTTTCTTTTCTTTTCATCGTTTCATCTTTATTTTTTCCAAAAGTGTTGAATCCAATGAAATATATGGGTTCAATGCTTAGGGAGTAGGTATTTATCTTAGCGACTATATTTGTATTCATGTCTTAATGTTTATTTTGTGAGATTTATAGATCTATCTATTTCTATGTGTTTTGTGATTATTATGTTGGCTATTTCCTAATATTATTATGAATTGCATGATAGTCACACTTTTTTGGCACACAACCGAGTCTACTTATGTTGGTGCACTATTGCTACTCCCCGGTTAAGGAAACCCAGATGCGCTTGGGTGTGACAGTCTGGAACTGGGTGTGTATATGAAGGTTAGCATTATTAATCATCATGATCGACCATGAATCTAGTTAGCCGACCAAAAAGTTTTGAAGGGTTGCAGGTAGAGATAGAATAGGTTGCAAACTAGCGTTCCCTTGTTGATCCTAGAAGCCATTGATAAGGTGTCTATTTTCTTTGCCTTTGTAGGCCTAGAGGTAGTTTCGTTCCTAGTGTTCCGCCTGGGACTTAATCATATGGGGGAGAATCAGACCAGCGCAACGTACCATAACAGTTTTTGCACTTCCCTAGTTGTGGAGGCGAGGCTGATGGAAGATTTTATACGTGTACCTTAATGTGACAGATTGAGGGAAGTTTTTTACCATCGTCCACCATGTGACACAAACACTAGAATAGGGTTAAGTTCTTGTATTTGAGGAAATTGAAGATCGAAATGACATTTATATAGTTTATCCTGTTTGTTGAATGCTTGTAGTTGATAATTGAAAAACTCCCCCCCCCATTGGTTATTTTTCAAACACTGTTTATTCCTAATATGAGGTCGGATTGACGACCCGACCACGATTGTGTTTAGTATATTACTAGATTCCTAACATCTCTGTAGACAACCTTGGTACTTGTCGTTATCCACTATTCTTGGTAGTATAGTAGTAGGAATGGGTGCAACATATAAATTATATCTATGACCCCTAACCATCATCTTCTCTTGATTAACGACACTCGGGAGGGGGCAAGTCAATGCAAAATGCATAGAAAATATTCTTTAAAATACAAGAACGTGAAGCATTATATCAGAGAGAGCTAGGAATTTGTATTTTTACCTCAATTTTTTTTTGCAAAGAAATGGATAATTTCCTTCGCGTAAGCTTTGATTAAAACTTAGAATCCTCAAAATCATTATAAAAAGTAAATTAAAAAATATTTGGTGAAAGAAAACACTAATAGAAGAACATGCATGAAAAAATAAAACTACAAACACATGAAATTGAAACAAACCTGATTGAAATCATGACAGCTTAAGTGACGAAGTAGTTCGAATCAATGCCAATGCAAAATCTTCGGATGCACACTAGAATTTTTTTTTGGATGAAACAGGTAAAATAAGGACATGCGTACGAATGAAAGTAAATTTGATCCAATCCAATTATTCTTTTGACCTTAATAGAGTATCCAATTTTTTTAATCAATTATTAGGAATAATATTAGATTTAAAAAAAATATATGGATCATTGATCTAGTTAAATCAGTGGTAAAAATTTCTTCACACATACTCCCAATTCTATATACATATACATGCACATGTAGATATACATATACATATACATGTATAGATATATATATATATATGTATAGAATTGGGTTCATGTGAGACCACCCATCTTCTTGAGACAACACTTTTATGTGAGACTAAATCTAAACCTTAAATAGAAACAATCTAATGGCTGATATTTAATATACAAGATAAGCTCGATTATAAATTTTCAC
The DNA here is from genome assembly GCA_032355705.1 of Rubia peregrina. Classification (NCBI taxonomy): domain Eukaryota; kingdom Viridiplantae; phylum Streptophyta; class Magnoliopsida; order Gentianales; family Rubiaceae; genus Rubia; species Rubia peregrina. The sequence goes on from JAULKK010055610.1 coordinate 16,467, forward strand.
GTGGATCTCACTGACATAGTCAAGAATCTCGTCTAGCCTATTGATCTCATTTAGATCATGAAGTTTATTGTTTCAGTGGCTTCTCTAACATTGACTTCGATATTCCTTAAAACCCTGGCAACATGGAACAACACTGGGGACCATTTTCTTCTGCTAGGTGCAACAGGAATGATGTGGGTCGTGTACTGGCTATACATGAGCAATATAGGAATTAGCACAAACCAATATGAAAGATAAATTTGTAAGCTCGTGAGGGGGATTACGATAGCACAAGCCAATATCTTAAGCTTTACATGTATTCACATCAAGACAATTTTGTAAGCTTTTACATACTCCACATCAAATAGTTATTGAAGAACCAATAACTAACCCTTAAAGCACCTACGAGTTTTTATACATGAAATTCCATTACTGTATACTTTTTTCTTATGCTGTTAATGAAACATGTACAAGTAGTACATGAAGTGCCTACAAGTATAAATTAAAGAACTTATAATTCAAATATCTATAGGAAAATTCTTTATGCACCTACAACATATAATTAAAGCAGCTTCAAGGAATATTTCAAGCACCTACAAGTATACATTGAGGAACCTATAATTCAAAGTATCTTAAGGTAATTCTTCAAGACCTACAACCTATAATTAAAGTCCCTCTTCAAGGCATATTTCAAACACCTACAAGTATACATTGAGGAACCTACAATTCAAAGTATCTAAAGGTAATTCTTCAAAAACCTGCAACCTATTATTGAAGAACTTTCAAGGCATATTTCAAGCACCTACAAGTATACATTGAGGAACCTATAATTCTAAGTATTTGAAGGTAATTTTTCAAGCACCTACAACCTTTAATTTTTTGAAGCATCTTCTAGGCATATATCAAGCACCTACATGTATACATAGAGGAATATATAATTCAAAGTACTTAAAACTAATTCCTTAAGCACCTCTAACCTATTATTGAAGCACATTCAAGAATTATTCCTTAAAGAACCTCTTAGGTATACTTTTTCCAAGTTGTTATTGATGGACATACAAGTAACACTCGACGCACCTACAAGTATACATTAAAGCATTTAAAAGTATAATTAAAATACCTTTAAAACATTAGTGAAGTTCCTACATACGAATCATACTCAAAACACCTACAAAATACACACAAGTTTAATTATCAAATAAAATTTTAAATAACTTTAAAACAGTATGAAAAAGAGGAAGGAATCCACATTGGAATCATTTTGGATGCAACATGGAAAAGAAATCTCTCAGTGAAGTAGGTGATGTCAAAGTTTAATCGATCATAAATTGATGCACACTATAAAATTTAATGATGAGACAAATATTGTATTCTACTTTTATAAAATTATTAATTTTTGAAGGGAAAAAAGAATGTTAATGAAATTGTTATCTGATTTAAATTGGCAAAATTTTATTAACATTTTGTAATAAAGTCGAAGTCACATACTAAAAGTTGAAGTGGTTGGTTAATCAATAAATTGAGTTAACAGCGGATGTTGTGATTTAAACTGAACTGGTGGCTCATGGACATCATTACATCATTTTGGGTACTTATGTGCAGTTTTGGGTGATAATTTAAGTTTGTATGATATCCTAAATCATGGGAAGGTGGTGTTTCAGACTTTGCTAGGAAGAATACAACATGGATTCAGAGTTACATGAGTGGTGGTTGTAGTAGGAAATAGGAATAGATGAAGGAAATATTTACTGTATAAAATGGTGTCTTCATCCGGGAATCTAGGCAGTGGAAAATTACTTCACAGCAAAGGACTTGAGGTGGGGATCTACTCTGACGTGGGAGTGCAAAGATGCTGCAATTTATGGTTTGACATCGGAATCGGGGTCTTCGTTATGATCCATGTGACCCCAAAAAAGTATCTGTGTATTGTTATTATTTACTATAGTTATGCTAGTAAATATTAACCATATTGAAAGGCTCAGATTAGTCTCAAATAACTCCCTTGTCTCACCTGAACCCTCCCCTATGTGTGTGTGTATTTATTTATTTATTTATATACGTGTGTGTATCTACTCTGACGTGTGAGTGCAAAGATGCTGCAATTTATGGTTTGAAATCGGAATCGGGGTCTTCGTTATGATCCATGTTGTTATTATTTACTACAGTTATGCTTGTAAATATAAGACATATTGAAAGGCTCAGATTAAGTCTCAAATAACTCCCTTGTCTCACCTGAACCCTCCCCTATGTGTGTGTGTGTGTGTGTGTGTGTATTTATTTATTTATGTACGTGTGTGTGTGTAAGATTTTTGGCAGGTCAAAAATATCTAGCCCAACCCAACCCATGCTAACTTGTTCCAACCTGAAATTACATAAATAAAATTTGATTCCATTTGTGCCTAGAAATTGTTTTTTGAATCTGACCGGGTAAGGGCAACTGACCTACTGTTCAAAATGACATGTCCAAAATTCTTGCACTCAGATTTGATAATTGGGATCAAATATTAATAATATGAATGTAATACAAAAAATTATAATAATAATTTATAAATAATTAAGTTGAACACATTTATGTGGTTTGACATTCACTCTTTTTTAACTATTTAACATAAATTGTGATTCAGGTGCATTTCGAACTTGTTTGTTTGTGGCCTCTTGTTATTGATGTTGAAAAAAACACATAATTTAATCATAACAATAAACCCTTCACATATTTGTACATGCGTAAGTAAATAGGATTAGAAACGATTGTTAAATCCTTGTTTTTCCATCACTCTAATTAGATTTCCATACCTTACATTAATTAAAACTATTATCCAAAATAATGTAAAATTTTATGAAAGAACTATCGATTAAAAAGTAGAATCGGGACTGTTATGCTTTCAAGTATTCCATATTTAACTATTAATTACACTGAATGCACATAAATTTTGTTGTTTATTGTCTCTTTAATTGAATTGATGTAACTTACGAGCTTCATCAACAAGATGTAACATATATGTATGTAATCCGTTTCATTTTTTTTCAAATATCTATATATCCACAGTATTTCTTGTACAAACATAATTCAAAGCAACAACATTTGGATCTCTCTTTTGATTGCTCAACTCACATTGTCATCTCTTGAACCAAAAAGCTTTAACGAAAATGAAAAATAAAATGGCGACCCAATCTCAATCTTTCCTTCTTATAACCCTTGTCTCATTCTTAATTTTCTCTTCGCTTTTCAAATTGTCTGTAGCTAAAGAAACTGAAGTTGGCCCTGTTATTCCGCTAGACGCCGGCGCTAAGTGGGTGGAAGATATTGGTCGCTTCGCAGTAGATGAGTATAAAAAAGAAAATGGGAACACATCAGCAAACTTTGACCATTTGCTCAATGCTAGTAGAAGAGAAGTTGGAGAGGGAAAGTATGATTACTTGTTAACAATTCTTGGAGACGCATATCCTTTTATTGACCAGTTTTATGATGTTATTGTCTTGGGAAATAATACCGCAGGAGAGAAACTCACTTATTTCAATATATTTAATGAGTGAATAAGGTTGATTTGGAGGCTCTAATCAACCTTATTACCGGTCGGCTTGCATTGATACTTATAATACATTACCATTTCATATGAATACATACACACACTTATATATATATCATGAATATGCAACAATTTTAATATAATTTAACTAATGAATAGAATTTTTAAAAAATTGTTTTACGTTATATTAACCTTCCCGAAACTTCACTTTCCTACTCCAATCATTGCTTACTATGTAGGAATACATTCAGTATTTGTATCTTAATTATATAAGCATACGATAATTATATGGATTCAAATAATTGATGTTAAAATGGATACATTAAACATTGGAAAAAGAAAGATAATATGTCCATAAAATGGTTCTTATAAGGTACACTATCATATTCACAAAATACAATTCTTATATGGAACTATAGTACAATACTTATGGGTCTCTATTATTCATGGAAAAGAATATTGTGTAAATGCAACCAATTGTTATTAATACAATATTAATAAACATTGAAGCATTTCTTGAGTTTTATTGTATTGTATACCGTTCCTTTTGATTTGCAATTGAACAAAAATTTAAACTCTAAGATGTAATTTTTTGGATAATTTATTAGAATTTTAAAATATGAAATTTGTAAATAGCTAAGATATTAATATATATTAGCTTATGTGCCACTCGGATCCATTGCACCTAAGCATAATGGGGTCTTCTTACTTGGTAGGTGTTCTACCATGTCACTCGGAATGTATTAGATCATAAACTTAAACAATACATTTATTGTGGAATGATTAACAAAAATAAATAAATGCTAAATGAAACATAAATTACATGTATAAGGTAGGACTCACCACAATGGAGTTTATCCCAAAGTTTTGCTATGACAAGACGCAGCTGAAACAGGGACAATCTATTAACATGGTATAGTTATTTACGTCTATTACCAAGTCAGACAACATGTTACTCGTTCCCCTAAACTGTTGAAAAATAAGGAAATAAATAATTTGCAGAACTACCCTAATAAAATAAATATAGCATGTTGAATATAAATCACCAACCTAAAAGTTAGCACTACTAAATTTACCATTTGTCAGCTATGATTCCTGAATTTATTAGCACAGAAGTAAGATAATGGTAATAACTAATTTTTTTTTAAAATATAACAAGTCATTGGGATTTTAACGGGAACTAAGTACGTATGACCACGAGAGCAATTCACAGCTGCTATTGGTAGACCAATATCATATGGTGGAAATCACATCTTTGTATGTCCAAAACAAATTGATAAATAACACATAACTATGTCGATCATCAATTGAATTTAACAACATCAAGTCCGATTGGTGACTAGCTCCACGTTGAAACAAAAATCCTAAACCACTGTGAATGGCCGACATGAATTGCTGATGTCAGTTACATGCCAATAACACCGAGAGTTGACCAACTAGTGACAGACGCTGCATGCATATGGAATTCCTAATCAAACACATTCATATGTACCAATGAATCTAACACACATAACAACCAAAAACATGAATATTGTAATTAAAAAACAATCAAAACAAGAAATTGACAAAAAAGAGAAAGAAATTAAACAAATTTTGATTCCATACAAATTATAACTACAATTTAACAAAAAAAGACATACAACAATTAAATAGTAAATGATTTAAGCAGACATACCTCTTCAAATCTCTGAGCAAGATAAATGAGGGGAAGAAAAATGGGTGGGAACCCTTTGGAATACATGGGAAAGAAGAATAGTTTGTAACGATTCTAGGGTTGGCCTATATATACACGTCATAAAACAACGTCAATTTCAATTATGGAAAAATATGCCACATATGTGCGACGTCCATCATCCTATTGGTTTGACTGCTAGACATTGTTACATGACCGACGTCGGCCATATTCATTCTCGGTAAATATTCTTTTGGCTCACTAGTGTAATACATTAGCCCACTGAATAAGCTCTACCCTATTTAAGGCTTAAATAATTATTTTTACACTACGGAAATAAATATTTAAATAGGTCAATCCTCATTTCATATTTAAATTTAGCCAGGGATGACGTAAGATAAGTAATTAAAGGCTGAACCTTTTGGCGTTGATTTATCTATATAGGTTTACAATAGAAGTCGAGCCACGATTGATCTAGCTAACACAAGTACTTACATGTTGAAAGTTTCAGAATCAATGTCCGTTTAAAAAAGAAGTCAAGCCACAACTGACCTAACACGAGTAAAGGTCAAACCCTTTGGCATTTATGTAAGTTTACATATGAAAACATGCCACAGTTGACCTAACATGAGTGGAGTTCAAACCCTTTATAATGTATGTAAGTTTACAAAAAAAGTCAAGCCACCTTTTACTGAACACAAGTAAAGGTCGAACCTTTTGTCATCTATGTCAGTTTACAATAAGAGTCAAGCCACGGTTGACCTAACACGAGTAAAGTTCAACCCATTGGCATCTATGTAGGTTTACACTAGAAGTTAAACCAGGGTTGACCAAACACAAATAAAGTTTGAACATTTTGGCATGTATGTTTGTTTACAATAGAAATCAAGCCATGGTTGACTTAACATGAGTAAAGTTTGAATCCTTTGGTATCTATATCAATTTGCAAAAGAAGTCAAGCCCTAGTTGACCTAACACAAGTAAAGTTTGAATCCTTTGACATCTTTGTAGGTTTACAAAAGAATTCAAGTCACGTTTGACCTAACACGAGTAAAGATCAAAACCTTTCACATCTATGTCAATTTACAAATGAAGTCAAGCCATAGTTGACCTAACACTAGTAAAGCTCGAACCTTTGGCATATATGTCAATTTACAAAAGAATTGAAGCCACGATTAACCTACCATGATTAAACCTTTAAACTTTAGACCTCAAATTTTGTTAAATTCTGTTTGGTTGTGGAGACTATGCGACATCCACGTTTGATTGATAAAACTGATACCACGTGTGATTGCATACCAATGTTGGAAAAATAACCTTATTGGGCCATATTAAAATGTTGGGCTGCCATGGACCACTCAAAGGCCGCATTCCTGACCAATATGCGACCGATGTTAGGTACCCATTAGTTGAAAAAGTTTAGCTGGAAAATACCCAAATTTTGGTAAATTTACTTCAAACCCTATTTGGAGCCATTGGCAAACAAAAAATGCCTCCACCTCCTATCTCCACCAACTCTTCCATTAAAACACATTCCCCAACTCTTCATTCACAACATATAAAAAAAATCAAACGACTTCCGTGGCCCTGGGACTATCACCATTGTCCACCTTTGGCTCTCCAATTTTTTCCTATATTTTTGGCCCCTGAACTTACAAAATTGGTGGATTGTGGTCCTTTTGCCAGGTTAAACGGTTAAACTGGGTCAAAACATTAATTTGAAGAGGCGAAATTGACAGTTTATTTTTATTTTCTTTCCATTTCTTTTGCTTTTAATTTTCTTTTCCCTTTTCTCATTCCCTACCCCCTTCCCACTACTCTTTCCCTTATGCCCCTGCATTAGCTCAGTGCCTCCATCAAGAGCAGGCCATCACCGTAAATTCGTACTAGTTTCTATGCGAGAGGCAGGGTATGGGGACCAAGGGTGGAACGAGGTTATTTTCGATTGCGGCGACAGCATGGATCCGAACATCTCCGATGATCGAGCCTGTTAGTACTTCATGTTTTCCCTTCCCGTGATGGTGATGTGGGACCGCAAGGCCTCCGGTGGCTACGACGTCGACAGTGTAGTCCGAGATCTCGAAGGAGACGATAACGTGGGACTGCCGCAGGGGCAGAAAGGAAAGGGTAGCAGGAAGGGAAAGGGTAAGGGTGGGGAAGGAGAAAATGAAAAAGAAAAGGGAAAATATAATTAAAAGTAAAAAAAATAAAAGAAAAATAAAATAAGAAGTGAAAATGTCAATTTTGCCCCTTAAAATTAACTTTTTGGACAAAATTTAACGGTTTGACCTGACGGAAGGGCCACAATTCACAAGCTTTATAAATTTAGGGGTCAAAAGTATTGGAAAAGAAATTGGAGTGCCAAAGGTGGACGATGGTGATAGTTCAAGGGCCACAAGAGTCGTTTGCTCTCAAAAAAATGAATAAGATTACAATCAAATGTGTTTAATGGCTTCTTTAAAACTACTACAACTACTAAATGGTGGAATGGGTCCAAATGCAAATTGAGGTTAATTTCATCCGTTACATGTTAAAATTTAAATTCTTTGGGTGAAATGGTGTGAATTCTTTTTTATGAAGGAAATATTGAATCTTTTCATGAATAGTGATGATTGTGTTACATGTTATCTAGTGTATTGTGTGATTTTTATGCATATAATGTCATGTATAACTAAAGAGAAGTACAAGGCATAGATTAAGGTTCATTCTATACAAGTGTGTTATTTTCGATAGAACATTGGTTGAATCTCCTACGTTGGTCATCCTGTCGGTAAGTGCAATAAGAAAAAGAACCATGACTGATGTCGCACGTGATCTTTTGTTTGTTTGTTTTGAATGGAAAATTAATGTCATGACAATCATTATTGGAAATTGTGATGTCATGGGTGAAATTATGTACAACAATTATGTTTGATAGACCACAACATCTCAAAGGAGGAAATCAATGGTAGACAATAGTGTCACGTGGCACCCTGAGTCAAAAAAAGAAATGCACAAGCACACATGGGATACCTTGGCTGATGTACTGAGCGCGGGCTCAGGTGCTTAAGCTGGATCAGTGGGCTGCTTCAATGCATCTCGCTCCAAACCACCCCCCCCCCCCCCATTGTGAGGGTTTTCGGGCTTTGTTTGAGCTCAATTGAACCCAATCTGAGCCCCCATTGTACATGCTCCTACTCCTGGAATGAGTGGACAATTATAGGCTTGATGAATTGAATTGAGTCCAAAAGCAAAAAGGACAGCCACTTTTTTTTCTTCTTTTCTGGGCGTAGTTTTAGGGAAAATGTTTATAATGGTATCCACTTTTAAGTGAAATTCACCATTTAATCACCAATTTTAAAAAAAATCGAAAAAGTTACATATTTTTTCATTAATGTTCCAAAAAAGTACTTTTTAGTTCAAATAGATATCATTTTAGCACAATTTTGATACAAATTGGTACTCATTTTTACTAAAAGGTACTCTTTTGAGACATAAATATAAAAAATAAATACCTTAAAAGGATAAATTCAAATTTAAGTACAATACTGTAATTTTTATTAAAATTATGTATTATTTTGGACAATCACTCGCCAGAGTTGAAATATGGAAAAGTTAAAATACGGAATATAATTTATTCCTTAATCAATTATCGATCAATTTATATTTGACTTTGCATCCGTCAAAATAATAATTGCATGGTTTAGAAAGAGATAAGGAAAATAATAATTACTACTCCCTCGTCCCAGTCGAATTTGCATTATTACTTTTTTGACATTATTCTCTATTAAAATTTGACCGCATATTTAAACAAATATATAAATAAAATTAATATTGTATATGACATTATTTAACTCGTCGTAACAAGTAAATATTATCCTTTTCTTTTTCCATTGTTATACGTAGGTAAACATATTAATGGTCAAACATGTTTCTTCAACAACGTGATAATAATTGTTGTACAATTTTAGCTGATCCAGAGAGAGTAACTTATATTTTACTATGAACAAGCGGAGTAACATCGCGCATTGCGCGATATTTTTAGTTAAAATATTAGGATGTACATTTTGTGTGTTATGCTTAAATTAGGAATTTTAATTTATTTTAAAGTTTAGAATACAATAAAAACCGATCATTTTTTTAACTTTTCATTTAAAATTTTCAAAAAGTTACTATTTATATGTTGAGATTCATTTTAAAATTTTATCATAACTATGTGTATCTCATTGTAATAAATAAAAGTAAATATCAAAAGATCTAATTAGTCTCACTAATTATAAAATGTTCTCATTTAACAGTTAGTATGTCTAAAATATAAAAATTCCATATGTAATAAATAAATAATATGTATACATATTTTTATCAAAAAGTACCCTGTCATTGTATAAAAAATCAGAACATTTTATTATTCCCATATATATATAGTCTGAGATATTTATGGTTTTAAAACTATCTTTAGAAATTATATATTTTAACAAGTTCTGATTGATTATATATAGTAAATATTTAGAATTGGTAACATATTATAATATTCATATGTTATTTTTAGAAAATTTGGGTTTAGCTTAGTCAAAATGACTTCAATGTTCTCAATTGACAGCACCAAACAAATAATTTCTGTTATATGGTGTTTGAATATAAGAAGAAATCATGTAAACTATTCCAAACTCTCGATTTTCACCTCGTATCCTTCATCCTCCATTTGTCGTAACCGAACTATAATATAAAAGTATAATAATTTTCACAATATAATTGTGCTAAAAGTAAAATTTAAATTAAATTTAAAAACTGTATACGCACATTTATAAAGAAATCGTACTTCCTGAAAGCGTTCTCTATACACATACTTCCTCTATTTCAGCTGAAATTTCACTTTTGATTTTTTATCATTATTCTCTGTTAAAATTTGACCGCATATTTGAATAGATATAAGAATAAACATATATCTTATATGATATTGTTCAATTCGGCATAACAATTAGTTTTTAAATCTCAATTTTTTATTTGTTGGTATTATACATCGGTAAACATATTAATGATCAAACATGTTTCTTAAATCACATACTAATGATTGCAATGCAATTTCATGTGGAATAGATGAAGTAGTAACATACTGTGCATTAAAATTTACGAGATACATTTTATTACCAGTAGATTGATTTAAATATTTCTATAGATAACTTATTCCCTCTGTTTCATTGGATGTGACGCACTTTCCTTTTTAGTAGTTTTTATGGATTTGACACAATTTTCTTTTATGGTAAGATTTCTTCAATTTCATCCACGCATTTTAATTTTTCCTTTTTGAATTTGATATCATCAACTCATTTCATTTACATAAATTCAAGTATCTAAGCATGTGGTAAATACAAAACCCAAGTAAAGGTGGATCCTCCTCTAATCAGCCCTACAATAGATTCCAAGGGTATGGACCATATCATCCTTCCCTTCCCCACAAAGGCCATCATATTATTGATACTCTCCACTGTTCTTTAAGAGTGACCCATTTATTTTTTGCACAAAGATTTAGGAAGGTAGAATTAGTGGTTGATAATTCATTGAAAGAGTAAAAAGTAAATTAAGTGGATGAAAACAACCTATAATTTGCCAAAAAAGGACAGGAGACAATATTAAAAAGGCATCCCAAAAAGGAAAGTGAGTCATTGTTAAAAAACCGGAGAGTAAATTATTTACTTAACTAACCACCCTCTTCTTGAATCTTGGAGAACCATTGTAAAATAGTCTTAATGAACTCATAGGGCGTTTGGTGGAGTAGTATATATAAATAAAATTGACTTATTTTAAAAGTTGAGGGAGACTATTTTTTTCTTCTCAAAATATGCCTTCTAATCCTAATATAAGTTTTTTCCCCCAGTTGTTTACCAAATACTAGAAGTTGCTTAACTTATAAGTAAAACTCACCCTTAGTACTGGTCACACTTTCCACTCATCTATTCAACTTTATAATAATGATAAATAAAAGGTTAATATATACAAATCTTTTGTTATGATAAATTCAACAATATAATATACGCTAATATTATTGTCCATAGATCTATTCAAATATTTGATCAAAATTTAATAGAGAACGGTATCAAAAAGTAAGTGAATTCTTTGGATTGGGACCGCAAAAATATCAAGTACGGGCATTGGCTAGTTTCCAAGAACAAACGGGGAAAATGTGTGAATGATAAAAGCAATGCATCAACAGTCCCACTTTTTAAACTTGACATTTATAATCGCCGCATTTCACCCCACATGAGCTGAAGGGATACTATTGGGAGAAATTCCACAAGGTACAATCCTTGCCAGAGAATGTACAACTTCTCAAAAATAGAAAAGGAAAACATGGCTGTGGGAGTGAATAAATAATTTCTTGTGCGGTGTTTTTCTTCTTCCGGAAAAGTGGTAATGGAGATACACATACACATATAGTATCTCATTGCCCTCATCCTCCTCAATTATCTCGATGGCTCTGTTGGAGGATTTCCATATAATATTACTTGATGGGCCAACGCCGCCAGCGTTGGCTGAACAGGGCTTCCCGCGAGATGGACCGGGCCTGGCACAAACTGGGAGGGCTCGTACCTATTGAGAAGAGCTGGCCGGATGACTAGATGGTCCTGAAGATGGCCCCCCTTCTAGATTCACTTAGGGACCAAGGCAGGAGAATACAGACCCATTCCGGGTATGGGATCAAGAAGTACGTGGAGCGTGGGGGGTGTGAAGCTGATCTTTTCTTCCTCCCTTTATATCACTTCTTCACGAGACCTCGAGAACTCGAAGCCCCCTACTTTTTCCCCTTATATTATTGCACATTGTTTTGTTTATTTCTTTTTCTTTTCATATCATGTTTCTACTTTGACGTATAGGTGTGTTGTAAGTGTTAGGGAGTGATACATGTCCCATTGCATCGTATTAAAGATATTTATTGTTTTTAGTGTATTTTTGAATTTTAGTATTTGGTCTTGGAACATTATTACGTTTATTGTGCATGTTTGTTTTTGTAGGAAGCTTTGTTTTGGAGGAGGAGGAAGAGTGAGCACAAAGGGTGAGGACAAGTCTAATTCATGGACCGTGTAGATGTATATGGTCTATGAATGCTCAAACATGCCTACAAAGTGGTCCAACCAAACCCCCAAACTCGCGGGCCGTGTACACGTACATGATCCGTGACACTTGATGTGTCCATTTTATACGGTTATTTTGGGGACTTTTTGTATTCACTTTTGTATACTTTCATACTCTATATGTGTCATTTTTGCCTTGAAATTCTCTAAAAGGAGTTAAGGGCGACTTTACGCTCTTATTACTCTTCTAGGGGATTTTGTGTGACAAGGCAAATATATGAAGACTTTGAAGACTATCTTTGAAGATTTTAAGACCATAAAGACTACATTTTGAAGACTATGAAATTTTTTAAGACTTAGGAGATTGAAGGCCACGACTCAAAACGTGGTAGAAGATAAAAGGGTCGGTCGGAAAAGGAAGACAAAGAAGCGGAGGAATTGTGATATGGAAGATTGAACCAAGTTTTGATAATTATCCGAGAAGAACCAGCCTCTGAGGGTGGCACCATTGGATTCGTCTTCTAGAGCACTATAAAATCAACTACAAGAACTCTCAAAATGGATCAACGGTTCACCCGTAGCGACGCAAAGACCGGCCGGTCGACCGGCTAGGTGGGGGAAGACTGAGCGCGTGGCCTGGGTGCTCAAACGCATGGCCGCGCGCCCAAAACCAGCACCAAATGAGACCTTT
>JAULKK010055715.1:0-18604 GCA_032355705.1 Rubia peregrina
TTGATACATATTTGGAACCTTTGATAGAAGATTTGAAGGTTCTATGGGCCGACGGTGTGGATGTGTTTAATGGTTTTAGGAATCAAATTTCAACTTGAAGGCAATGCCTTTTTGTACCATAAATGATTTTCTGCGTACAAAAACCTTTTGGGTTATGTGGTGAAGGGGCACAAGACGTGTCCAATGTGAGAAGATTCTACTGATCACGAACAGCTGAAGAATGGTCGCAGGGCTGTATATTTAGGTCACCAAAAATTCCTCCCGATGAAGCACAAATTGCGTGAGGACACATTTTAGTTTTTTGGTGGGAACGAGGTCAGGAAGGCACCAAGAACATTTTAGGGGGTTTTCATCCACAACAAGGTGAAGAAATTAAATGTTTTTCTTGGGAAAAAATGAAGGTGGGTGCAACACCTGAAGGACCTTGGAAGAAGAGGTCGGTTTTCTTCGATTTACCTTATTGGGAGCATTTTTAGGTTCAACATTTTTTGGATTTAATGCACATTGAGAATAATGTGTGTAAGAGTTTGATTGGTACCTTATTCAACATTCATGGAAGATGAAAGATGGCTTAAACGAGCGGAAGGATTCGTTGGAGCTTGGGATTCGGTCAGACCTAGCCCTAGAGGTGAGAGGGAAGCGAATGTACCTCCATCCTGCCCCTTACAATCTATCAGTGGATAAGAGGATATCAGTTTGTGAGTGTATCCAAGGAATGAAGGCACCATCCGGATACTATTCTAATGTTAGTCGCTTTGTGAATGATAATTTGCACAGACGCTCATTGAAATCACATGATTCTCACGTTCTCATGTAAAAATTATTTCCCATTGCCATTTATGGTGTTATGGAGTAGGATATTCGATTTAGCGTTATGCAAATATGTTTCTTCTACAAATTCATTTGTCGGAAGAACATACACAAGCAAGCGCTTGATGTGTTGGAGTGAGGGGGTATTTTAGTATTATGTCATTTGGAGAAGTACTTTCCTCCGTCCTTTTTTGACATCATGGTTCATCTAGTCATTCATTTGGTTAAGGAAATACAACTATGCGGTCTTGTGGGAATGCAATGGATGTACCCTTTCGAGCGGCACATGGTTGTTTTTAAAGGTTATGTTCGCAATAGTAGCCAACTGGATGCAAGCATCGGCAAAGGTATATGACCGAGGAGATCATTGAATACTGTACTTCGAATTTAGTTGGTACGAAATCGGTCGGATTACCAAGTGCACTTTGGTAAGAAGTATGGGATTGCACATTCGAAACGTACACTTCATACACCCATCATTGTTGAGTTAATGACAATTCACCTTTAGGTTTTACTAAATAGTAGCATGAATGCAATATATATTCAAGAGCTCATGTTATATTTACAAGCATTCTATCTGAACTGGTCTTCGAACAAAATACAGCTAGAGCATTCTTCTAACTTTGTGAATTGGTTTTATAATCGCTGCAATGTAGACGACATGCTTATTGAACTTCGAGCATTTGCAAGAAGGTCAAACTACATTGTCAAAAGATACATGGTGTATGATACTAATAGTTTTAGTTTTTCAACCTTGGAGAAGGATAGCAAGAGCAAGATGTAGAACAGTGGAGTTTACATTGAATCAGATTCGATGTGGCAGTCTAGAACGAAAGAGAAAAACCCTATTGTCGCAGTGATGGTCTTTACGGGGTGATTGAGGATATTTGGGAGTTGGACTATGTTAGTTCAAATTTGTGGTATTCAAGTGCCGGTGGGTTGATAATGCAGTCGGTTCGAACAAGAAACCCATGGGTTTCACATTGTTTATCCTTACCTGAGTTGGGTTTGAGGATGACAAGTTCATCTTAGCTACCTAACACGTTAGGTTTTTTATATCTGGGATCCTAGCAACAAGAAGTGGTATGTCGTGCTACAACAGAAGAAGTTCTACTTTGAAGAGGAGATTAATTGGCCTATCCCAGCGGAATGTCCTGAATTCCCATCTATATTTCCAAGTTTGGAGGATGTGGGTGGAGTTTTAGTAGATTGATGTTAACATGGCGATGGATTGTGGGTTGATAAGAGAAGTCAAATTTTGAGGGTGTTGTTGTCTTGAAAAGAAAAGGATAGGTGCATCTTATCACTTGTAAATGTAATTAGCATTATACTTTTGTGTACTCGCCAATATCCTATATATTCTACATATTGATATTAATATATGAATTTGGGTTTAGTTTGTTTGTAGTGTCTCGCGTTTCTCCTTCCCCTATCATTATATCTTTTTCTTAAAAGGGGATAAAGCAAATCAGCACAGCACAGATAAACAGAGTGTTTGCTATGTTTTATCAACAGAACCGACATTTGGTCAAACTGGCACTGGTTATTGTTCTGGTGTTATATACTTAGATTTTTATTTTTTTAGCATTTGGTCTCGGGTTTAAAAAAAGGATTGATAATATAATTTAAAGCAGCAATGAGCAGCTGCTTTACCTAAACAATCACCGATTATTTCACTTACCAACACCGATATATGTACCAGTGCTACATACTTATAAAATATTTTAAACATTTGGTCTTGGGTTGGAATAAAGGACTAATAATATGATTTAAAGCATCAATAAGCAGTTGTCTTACCTAAACAGGCATCGGTATTTTCACTTACCGGCACTGGTATCCTTACCTGGTCTACGTACTTAGACAATATTTGTGAAGCTTGGACTTGGGTTGGAAAAAAAGGTAAATGAATTGATTTAAAGCAACATCATGCAGCTGCCTTATCTAAATAGGCATTGGTCAATGTCCATATTAGCACTGGTATTAGTACCGGTGCTACGTACTTAGAAAATATTTTAAAACTTTGGTCTCGGGGTTGAATTTTTTTAAATGAATTGATTTAAAGCAGCAAAATACAATTTCCTTTGTCAAAATAGACATTGGTATCCTTTCTTCATATCGGAGCTAATTTCAACTCTACTTAAATAAACAATAGATCCACATATGATTCACCTTTAATTCACAAAGTTGGAGGGAAATCTTGCCTACTATCACCATCGGATCATTAACCCAAAGATTCTCAAAGACTAAGGTAAGTTCCCTTGCAATAATATTTATCATTTTAGCAAGAAAGTTACTCATGCAAGCATTTGGAATAAGTTTGTTAGGTTTTTTTATACAATTACTTGTGGTATATGCTGCAATAATGTACAAACCATTAATGTAGATTAGTTACATATATCCATACTTCGATTTATATTGATTTCGGTTGAATGTTTGTTCATGTTTGAAACACTAGATTTGTTTGTGGTTTTTTTGGATGCATGGAAGGTGTTTGTTAAAGTGCTTGAGTGGACTATGTAGGATATATCACCAAAAACTCCATTGAAGAGGACACACAATGCATCCCTTTCCTCTCAAGGGATTTAATCCAATACTAAATAACAAGAGAAGAGGTTCCTGTCAGATGAGGAAAGGCTAATAAAAAAAACTTACAGAACAAGGCATCATTTTTCGGAGAGGGGAATAGAAGCATTTCCCCCCTCCCATTTGAAGAAACTATCCAGATTCTTGGATGGGAAAAGTTGTGTGACACACCTTTAATGTTTAACCTGAGCATAGTGAGTGAGTTCTACGCTAATTTGAGGTGAGGTGGGATGAGGCGTTATATAGAGGAAAAATGGTGACAGCTGAATCCATAAACAGATTGATTGGTTGCCAAATGTTCCAATCGAGGAGGATAAATTTCTTGCCTTCCATTACAAGGTTAATGATGGTTGGAATTATAATGATCCCAATGGGAAAGAAATCGTGAAAACGGTTACTAGGAAGGGAACCGATGTTGATTCACTTGTCAAACCTGGCTGAACAAAGATTCTGAAAAAGGCCCTCATTCCCGAGATGAATGGATGGTACCACTTCGTAGAATCTTGGATGGACCCGGTTATAGTGAACATGGATGTGCACAAAGTAAGGCTTGCATATCTGTGCGCAATTAGCAAGACACTGCAATGGAATGTAGGTCATCGAATGGTGAGCAGATTGAGACATGATTAAGAGAAATCCATTTGTTACGGTTACTGCACCCTCATTTTTGCACCGTGCACAAGGCAGGTGTCCCACACTATCCGCACGACATATACGAGCAACACATGTGGATGATTACAGTAGAATCCTTCTACAAAATGCCTCGTGACAATGTGGTTCCTTTGTTGGAATCTAGGGTCGCGACGTTGGAGTTTGGTGTCAAAATATGCTGACAGAATCACATCATCAAAATTATTGATGTGATCAAATGTGTAAGGCATTCCAATACCAATTCCATGATGCGTTGAAAGCAGTTGGACCTTTCCCTACATACCGAGGGACATGAGTTGGATAGAGCGACGCGGGGACTAGCTCAGAGGATGTGGAGATGTTCGATGAAGAGCCATTCACTTAATATTATTCATGATTTTTTATAAAATTTTCATTAATTATGGCTTTTTACACTATTTATTTTGTGGGGAAGTTTAGAACAAATCTACGTTACTTTAATTTGAATTTAAGTCATTGGGATTACAAGTAACATGATAATTTGGGAAACTTTGCCAAACGATTAGGAAATGCCTCCATTCAACAAACGAACCTCTAAAGGACAAATAATAAACAATCGAGCTAAAGAAAGGTTCCGAAATCAAATGCGATTTCCCTTTATTAATTCCAAACTATTAGCATAATTTTATCTACAACATGTACTACCGCTTCATAATTTATACCATAAAAAATTCTAATATTAAAAATCTTGTATTTAGTCTATAATAAAAAATCCAAATATTTCTAAGCAATGGATAAAGTGCTCACACACTTTTGGGCTACAATGCAATTTTGCAAAAATGTTGTACAACTTCTTAGTTTTTAGTTTTGGGGACGTAACGTTTATCCAATCATGTCCAAATCGCATAATTGTGATCATACATTATTGAATTTGAGGATGTGATCGCCAATTCAATTCCAAAATTCTTGAAGGGACCTAAGTGCAAAAGTAAAAACTTCACTCGAAGAACCAAATTGAAACCCGATCGGATGCAATGCCACATTTTGACATCCTAATGTATATTCCAAGTCCAAATCAAAAAAATTATTCATATTTCGTGGATAAAACTTACCAATAATCTTTCTCGTTTAGACTTCCTAGCTTTTAAGTAATCAAGAGTAAGATACTCTAAGACATGTACTAGCGCTTTATTAAATTTCATGGAAAATTCTTTTATGCTAAAATTTATATTAACCCAAGAATACCCAATTCTAAGTTATTTTTATAGAAAGAAAAAGGTGTAACTTAGTTTTGGCCAACAGTATAATTTTTAGCAAAGTTCGATACAGACCATTTTCGTTCATCCTTTTGACACAATTTTGGAACACGGGACATATGGAATGTTGAGTTGAATATTATTCAGTTCAATTTCAGACACACAACTATGGGGGAAAAAACTTAACCCGCACATTGCCAATGTAATGAGTATTGCTAAATAAAGAAAACTAAGCGTGCACTGGTTTTTTGTTGGTGAAAACTGGTGTTGGCTAGTGGTGGGCCAAAATTCCTTATTTTGGCCCAAACTTGGGCAGGAAATTCAAAATTTTGAGATTTCGCATACCGGTGTTGTTTTCAAAAGCATATTTCCTGTCCAAATTATATTAGGCTGAAATCCAATTCAACCCAAATCAAATTAACTGGCACCATTTTAGTCAAGTCTATGACCAGTATTACTAGCTAACATTTAAACATTACCTCTCTGTCCAGAATGTTTTACGAAAAAATTATTTAAATCAGACTTGATCAGTTTCTTTAATGAAACTGGGCATTGATATTTTCAATACCTGCACCAGTTTTTATATTGGTGCTCCACAGTTAGAAATTTTATCAAGACATTCATCTTTTCCTAGTAAAAATAATATTTAAAGCAACTGTATGTAGCTGCCTAAAATATAATGGGCACCGATTTTTCAAGCAACATCACCAGTATTATGTAGGTGCTGCGTACTTAGAAAAATTATGCCCATCCTAGATTATACTAGAATATGATTCAGCACCAATATCTCAGATATTGGTACCAATGCTGGATCTGCAACTATATAAAGATGCAGATTGTCTTCCTCACATAACAATTTTGGTTTCAGAATGATTCCTCTTTCACAACTATTTCTCCTCATTAATTTGATCAATACTCATGTTCTAAACCCCCATAACTCCTCAGTCAATCTCCCTTTCTACACTCCCACTTATCCACCATATATATCAACCCCCAAAATACCTCTTTTTGTATCATTTCTCAACATTCTTCACTCGGCACCAACAAAGTCACATTCCTCCCGGTTACGAAGTCAATACTTCGAAGGTACTTCATCCATTCCTATATTTGTTGTGTACAAATACTAACTTCCTTTACATTGCATGAAATGAGTATGAAATAGTATATGTTTAATGAAATCTATGAATGAAGCTTTTTAATGTTAGGTTGTGCCCGTCACTATTACTATGACTAGCATGTTATTCGTGATGTATGAGATATATTTAGTTGTGTGATGTTGAAGTGTTTGTTGGACCTAAATTGCATGGATATAGTTCATTGTGTGATGTTGAAGTGTTTGTTCTAAAATGTATGAGATATATTTAGTTGTGTGATGTTGAAGTGTTTGTTCTAAAATGTATAAGATATAGTCATTGAGTCATGTTCAAGTGTTTGTTTTAAAATTTATGAGATATAGTTCATTGTGTGGCATTGAAGTGTCTGTTCTAAAATTTATAACATATATTTAGTTGCGTGATGTTGAAGTGTTTGTTCTAAAATGTATTATCTATATTTAGTTGTGTGATGTTGAAGTTTTTGTTGGTTATTGTTTTGGTTCCTTGTTAGTTTTGCAATTTTTATGTTGGTTATTTATAAATCTTTCTATTTCCATTTCGTATGTATATGCCTCCTAAATCCAAGAAGGTTGCGGGAAAAAGAAAGAGGACCGGTCCTTCACAAAAAAAACAAGTGTGGAGAACCAACAACTTGCTTCCGAAGGCAAAGAAGAGGATGTTCCACCGGTGGTACCCCTCAAGATCCAATTTGAGAAAGAGGGAATGGGTGCAACATGTGCTTCAAAGAAAACGAAGAAGATAGCGAGAAAGAGGGATCCCTTAACGATTTGGGAAATGACAACCCTACAAAGGTAGATGGGTACCAGGTGAAGCTTGTGGACAAGTTTGAGATTGCCACTCGGTGCAGAGAATAGGGGACGACTACGTGTTATTCGGTCATGTTAGCCAAGGAAAGGGACCCTGGCCCAGTCACTTTCGACGAAGTTAATGATGAGATGGTATGACTAAAGAATTGGAGTGCCTCGACCGCATATTGCAACTTCGCATTTCTGAGGCCGGTCAGATTTGGTACATGGATACACTAGCTTAACTTCCCGTTAGATGTGAAGGAAGAGGCATGGAGGGAAATGAAGGTAAAACACAATATCATACTACTTAGAATATAAAAAGCCTAATTTGTTTTTATAAAACTATAAATTGTTGCTCCTAATCTATATATTATCTAATTTTTCATCGCATGTAAGTTTCAAGTTATAGACAAAATTGAATGAAGAGCAATGGAAAGGGTTGAGGAAGAATGTGCTCGGCAAGGCTACAGATGCACATCGTAACTGGAAGTCCAAGGTGGCAAACACGTACATACATTATGTGCCAACCGGGAAAAATCCAAAGTACAAACCATGGGAAAAATACTGATGGTTGGATGGAGTGGATGAAATTCGAAGAACACATGAAGATCGTGGAAATGATGGTGACTAAAGTTCTCACACGATTTCATAAATAATATTTCAATATTTATCAACTAATTTTTTTGTGTTAATAACTTATTCTTTTTTTGGTTTTCAGAAAAAGAGACAGAGGGTTAGCTTACAATGAAAGGGGGAAAAATACAACGAAGGAGAAGTTGATTGAGCAATTAAAAGAGAAAGAGAGAAAGAAGTTGAGGGACCAGGGATACAGAGAAAAAGAGATCGAGCAGGAGATCATTTCCAAGAATTTCAAGCCGAACAGATCACTGGTCAACCTGGAGTCAAACACGGGGAAAGACAAAGAATATGCAACCGCGGAAGTTCAGGCCATTGCAGAGGATATTGTAAGTATCCAATTAATTTAAAGTTCTTTATTTAAGTAAAGGGTTATTTTCATTACTAATACATTAATATGCACCACAATTGAGGATGAATGAGGAAAAAGAGAGGGGAACCCTTGATTTTGTCCCGGGAGAGGACATTCTGATAAGAGCCACCAAAAGAGGGATAATTTGAATCGCTATAGAGGTACCCAGTTTTGACTGCCAGAAACTGTTGCTATCCTGGGAATAGTAAGAAGCAAGTGTGGCAGAAGTTCCTTGCCCCAAAGAAAGGAGGCCAAGAAACCCAAAACAGATTAGCCAGTTACCAAGGCATTAGTTGCTTACCTTGACCAATTGGTCAAGGAAATAGTTGCAGCAGACTCCCTAAATATTCCTGAAGGCCTTGATGACCCGAAGAGCTTCATTGTGAATGACATGGTAGGTGTATCCATTGGCATTAGCAGCTCGGAACAAGATCCCCCCAACAACGGAGAAGAAGATGAGGAGGTAAATATGAGATACACAACTACTAATGAGCGAAGTGCATATATAACCCTACATAATTCACGAAAGTGCAATATAACCCTTTGATAATTGAAAGTGCAAATATAACCCCATATAGTTAATTTATGTGCAAATATAACCTTTTCCGGCAATTTGAGGCCAGATTATAACGAAAAGACTATTTTACCCCCTCTAGATTTTTAAAAAATATATGAATTGTCTGTAATGCCCCCAACCCTAATTTTCTTTCTCCTTTCATTTCTTTCCCTTTTCTTTTATTCTCCACATCCTTCAGATTCAGATTTCACCAGCACAAAAACCCCAAATTGACCTTTCACCAAGAACCCTAGCTTCAATTGAACCCCGTCGCGGCCTCTTGGATTTATGGCTATGCACTTTCTCTTCTGAGCTGAGATTTTGAAACAAAAATGAGTAACACTCTTTCTCTTCTTCCCCCGCTCAAGCCACCTCACAATTACCCGATTCTGAGCAGCGCGCTGCGCGTGAGATGCACGCACCTAAATACTACTGAAGACCTTGATGAGCCAAAGATCTTCATTGAGAATGCCTTGGTAGGTGTATCAATCAGCATTAGTGGCTCAGACTAGCGACAGAGAAAAAGACGAGGAGGTAAACATGAGATACACAATTACTAATTTCATAATGTCAATTTTCTTTTTAGTTTATATGCAAAAAAATAGAATAACTAAATTACCACTATGTGAAAAATGATAGTGAGTTGGTCACCTTATTCATCAAGATCCTTGAGGGATGGAGGGTAAGGGTTACTAAAGCATGTCTCCGGAAATCTAGGCGTTCAGAGAAGTTACCAGGGCTAGTAGCTTGCGTCCATGTGTGCGAGCCAATCTACCACCCAAGAGTTGGATTGTTGTCTGCCAACCATCATTTCAGTAATGTGGGAGAGGCTTTGGAGAGTGTTATAGACTGGCCGATGTCATTGGTCAGACTTAAATATGATCTCCAGCCAGATGACTTGGAAGACGGTCTTCCACAGAACGATAACTTCTACTGAGTTAATGTCAGCGGAAATGAGGTAATAAGCACAATTAATTACTACATCCACTAAAGTTTAATTTTAGATGACGTTCAACTTCAATTTTTTTTTGTAAAAGCGTCAACTCCAAAACAGTCTGAATCAAACAGTTCTTTATATCCATCGAAGCAACAATTTCATCATGAAAAGGCCATTGCGACTGGTAATTCTCAGTAGCATCCATCTTATACCTTATTTAATTTATTTTTTGACCTAATTTTATAGGTATTAATTAATTTCAGATTAACAAAATCTGCGCGTTCAAGGCATATCCCAACATGGCGAAGTACATCAAATACTGCAACGAGCTTGTGAAGAACATGCAAGATTCGGGAAGAGAGGTGTTGTTTCCGGAGTTTCATCCATCAACTTTTGGCACAAAACATCAAAGTGGTTTGTTTATTGAGGATCGCGATGGTGTGTTTCGGAAACAAACTTGGAAACTTCTGAACAATGGCTTGGCTAGCGAACTCACATACAGATGTGTGAATAGGGTAAGATTTATTTTTTCACATAAATTGTCTTTATGTATACGCTAATTTGTTTCATAAATTTACAAATGCTATTCGTGAAGGCACCTCTGGGACCAAATCTTCAAAACCAACAATGGTCACATTCAGTTTTTTTCGTGCTGCATGGGAGGCTATGTTTCGGAGATCAAAGCTGTAGAAGTCGAAGGTCATGTTAGAGCCATTCTGGATACCATGCTTGCTGCTGATGCCAAGATTTATATGGTGCCATATATTAAAATGTAAGCCACACTCTTCAATTTTTCTCAATTATAGAAAATTATAGCCATGTAACAAATTCATTCATGTTCTACTTTCTTTTCAACCCAACGATCATTGGTACCTAGTCTCATCCGCCCTAGTATGGATGAAGGTTTTACACTTGACTCGAGGACCTAAGGAATCGAACCCCACAACATTAATTAAAACAAGATCATTGCCAGGTAATTTCATTTCTTTCATCGTACTAATTTTAACATCTACAAGTGTGAGTGATGTAACCATTCAAAGTTCAATATTACCAGGATAGCATGTGAATGTCAAAGGGAGAAGAGGAAGATAGAACGGTCTTTGGATTACACCTCAAAAATAACAAACATTGATGTAAGTCATTCAATCCAAGAGTCCCTTCATTTCCAACTTTTTTAAACAATTACATTTATGTCTATATTTACATTTGCTGTAGCGACTTTAGGAGAGTGGTTGGGAATGCGGATACTACGTCCTCCTGTACATGAAAGAACTTGTGCTCATGACTACCTCGACAGATATCTTAGATGTAAGTCGACAAATTACAAATTAAACATTTGTTTTTCTTACTTACTAAATACTTTCACGTAATTAATCATCGGGTTGTTTTGTACGCAAGAGATATTTCCCCATGCAGAAAGGAGCCTACGATGGCAAGGAGATAGCAGAGGTGACCGAAAAATGGCGTCGGACGTGGGTGGACGTATATTCCAAACACTGCAAGACTTCTATGAACCTCATGCAGTAGATTTCAAGATCAGAAATTGAACTCATACCATTTTACTTGTTTTAGAAATTTTGCTTGTGGATGGATTATGTTATTAGCCTTGTTTAGTTTTTCACTTATTAATATCTTCTTATTCAACTTTAATCTTGTTCAGCTTTAATCTTGTCTTTTTGCTTTTGTGTTGTTGGCTGTTTTGAGT
This sequence comes from Rubia peregrina, assembly GCA_032355705.1. Taxonomy (NCBI): domain Eukaryota; kingdom Viridiplantae; phylum Streptophyta; class Magnoliopsida; order Gentianales; family Rubiaceae; genus Rubia; species Rubia peregrina. Next base: position 11,348 of record JAULKK010055715.1, read on the forward strand.
TTGTTCTATAATATTTCCCCTGGTTTGGATCCGGATGGTTTACGGAAATTTAAAATAGGGCGTTGCAAATGCAAAATCAAAACCAGCACCGGTTTTCCAGATAATGAACTGTTGCTGGGAAAATGTTCACCTCTAATTATTAATACCGGTGCTCAAAAATTTAGATCCTTTTCAGTCCAAACACAAGCAACTATTTCCCAAACCGGTGCTGGAACTTTAAGACCGTTCTAATATCAAGCACCAGAATTTCTTCTCAAATCGGTGCTTAACAAGTACTGATGCTCAACATTAATGGGACCCGACATCATTTTTATAACCAGCACTGGGAACAATAAATCGATGCTAGACTGTATCATTTAGGCATCGGTAGTATCGTATCGGTGCCAGAAATGGGGAACGAGCATCGCTGCAGTAATATCGGCACAGGTATTTATAACTAACTAGCACCGATCTTTTTATCGATGTCTTTGTAACTATGTTTCTGCACCCCCATACTTAGGCACCAGTAGTCCGGGGGGGCGAATTACCGGTGCTTATGTACCAAAATACAGGTGTCATTGGGGGGTCCCTGCAGTAGTGTGTTTTCAAAAAAAAACACCCAAAATTATTTTCCTAGGACTACCTTAACCCACAACACAAGATCAGTAACAAAATTCTCATATCTCAAACTAAGATATCATAAACCACCAAAACATGACATAATGAGAATGAGGTACTCCCCCTGTCCCATCATAAGATAAACACTTACTATTTGACAGTTAACACTATCAAACTTTAACCACATATTTGAACAGATATAAACAATAAAATTATCTTGTGTGATATTGTTGGATTCATCTTTAAAAGTAGTTTCTAAATATCATTTTTTATTTGTCGTTATTATGCATAGTTAAATATATCAAGGGTCAAATATGTTTATTGAAGACCTTGAAAAGATTTTATGCAGGTTACGCTGGGACGGGGGGAATAAAAAAACTCCACAGAATAACAAGAAAATAGCATATTCTACTGTGAGATCCCACAAATAGACAAAGACGAGAGAAAGCCTTCACATTTTTTCAATTTATCTCATTTTGCCTCGGAACCCTCTCGGGTTTTCATCCTACCCTCTATTTTCTTTCAAGGCTCACACTTCACCATTTTCACCATAAGGGCTCTCAATTTTTCATAGGTTGCCCTTTCAGGTTTTCAACCCATTTGGGCCCCCCAATTTTGCCTAAGTCTCCCTTTTGGGTTTCGACTTAGCAGTTCTTTTTTTCCCACAGAATCGGAAAATTAGTGCAAATAACCAACAATGTGATTATAAGTCACTGTTATGCAAAACACCTAATAATCTAACTATCCACCAACAGAAACATCTAAAAAGTAGTGCTAAATGTTCTCAGAAAATATTCTTTTCATGTCTCATCAAATGCATATTACTTCAAAAACACGGTGATAGGCTGGTATGGAAGCGAATCAGCAATGGGAACTTCCCAATAAAAGCAGCTTACATAGTAATAAGGCCATTTAGAAGGGAAATTGAACCACTAAATCAGGTTTGGAAAAAACATATTATAGGTAACGTCCCTATCTTCATCTGGACGTTGATAAATGGAATTTCCCCATTTGATAATGATTTAATAACAAAGGGCTTCAAGTTAGCGTCAAAATGCTTAAAATATAATAACCAAGACACTATCTCTTCTCTTATATGAAGAGGCAAAAATATGGTCACAGATAGAATCTCTTACATGCTGAATTACTAGCAATCTATCTGGGATTTAGAATAGCAAGAATTCATGACAGCCTTCTTTATAATTTGATACTGATTAATCTTGATAAGCTCTCACTAATCCCGGTGTAATTTGATTAAATCTAAAGATTACCGATCTAACTCTGGAAATTTCGGTGCAGCGATCAATCCTACCATTTACCGATCACCGATCTAACTCCGGCGCCGCCGTATGGCGGAGCCACGCTTTCTTAATTCTTCTCCTCCAATATCATATGCCCAAGCAACAACTGGATCTAGAATTGCAGAATCGAAAGTTAACGATGGAGCTTTCTTCAATCCAAAACCACGAGTTGATCATCTCGGCGAGCCGGGAGTTCATTTTTCAGATGAGGAATGTGATCGTCTGGAGGCTCGCTTAAAACACACCCTGGTCGGAAAATTTTCAAGGGCTCGTCCTAAATTGGATAAACTTCGACGAGACTTTCAAACTGCGGGGTTTAAGGGCAGCATCGAGATATACCTCATTGATAATAGACAAGTACTAATTCATTTTGAACTTCCTGATGATTATTACAGGTGCTGGCTTCACAATATTTGGAACTTCGGGACATATTCAATTCGCATCACGAAATGGAGTCCAGTCTTTGATCCAAATGCAAATTCGCCAATTGTCCCTGTCTGGGTAGCAATGTATGGACTTAAACAACAATTTTTTGATGAGGAGGCAATGCTATCTCTAGGTAATCTCGTTGGCTTTCCAGTTAAAGTAGATAAGGCTACTTTGAATAAAACGAGACCTCATGTGGCTAGAGTTTGTGTTGAAATTGATATTACTAAACCTTTGCCTGAACGAATCTGGATAAGTTATAGGAACACAGGTTTCTGGAAAAAACTTGAATATGAGGGTGTTCCTTTCTACTGTTTGAATTGCCTTAAAATTGGTCACTTGAAAGAATATTGTCAAACTGATTCAATTAATAAGGTTATGAACCCATGGAAACCAACTTCTTCACAGCAAGAAAAGATTTCTGTAAAACCATCCACATCAGGATTGACAAACAAAGGAAAAGATGTTATACCTGTTTCTACTAATCCTGTTACTACTAATATTATGGCTGGAAAAGCCACCTTGGAAAAGAGAGGCAATCCTGCAGGAAATGCTCCAAAACAGGTCTGGATTGAGAAGGGCTCAACATCAATTCAGCAGGTTGAAAATACACATCAAACTTCGGATGAAAGGGATGTCCATACTACCCAACCAGCTATGAATCAACCAGACAAGGACAATGCTATCATAAATCCAGCAGGAACCATCACTGCTAATGCTTTTCAGGTATTAAGTGAGAATGCAGAAGAAGAGGACAATCTTGACTCACAGGTTGAGGGGAGAATTCCATCAACACCAGATGGTGAACCATCAGGACAAGATAATGGTTCTGATTTGCCAGGTAATATCCCTACTTTAAGGGAGGATCAGGTGAGTATAGGTAAGGTTTCAGCTATCAAAAATCCTGAAATAGATATCATAGACAGAGACTTGCTTGACAACATGGATCCTAATCCTAAAATACAGTGGTCTATAGAGAAAACAGGAAAGCCAATAGGTGACATTATATTGGATACAAATATTGCATCACAGCATAGGTTTCAAAGTCTCATAACAGAATCTGCTGAATGCCCTAATTCTTCACAGACTATGACTGAAGTTACATCTAAAAAACTTAGGAAAAAGAAGGATTATACAGGTACTACTAAGAATGTAGTTACTAGATCCCAAATTGACCCTAAAGCTTTAGTTTAAATGATTGATTTTAATATATGTGTTTGGAATGCTAGGGGAATTAAAAATAATAGAACACAGAATAGGATTAAGAACATAAAAAGAAAACATAAAGTGGGCCTCTTTGTGATACTTGAACCCATGATTAATTGCAATCAAATTGGTCAGATAGCTTTTATTTTAGGTTACAATCACCATTATTCTGATCCAAGGGATAAAATTTGGATTTTTTGGTCAGATGAATTCTCAGTTTCTATCATAAATGTGCATGATCAATATGTTCTAACAGAATTAACACATAACTCTTTATCCTCTGCTTGGAACTCGGCTTTTGTTTATGGTAGACATGATAGAGTGTCAAGATACCCTTTGTGGGCTGGCTTGAGTACTCATTTACAAGGACCTGTAATGATGATAGGAGATTTTAATACAATCAGAGAGCCAAGTGAATATTTGGGTCAATCTGCTCCAAATCTTAACTGTATGGTGGATTTTAATGTTTTCATTGATCAAAATTTTTTAACTGAAATACCATCTGCAGGAAACCATTTTACTTGGACTGGGGTAAGAAATGGTAATGTGTGGGAAAGGTTGGATAGGGGATTAGCAAATGATATTTTCTTCTCACTGTTTCCTAATGCCAAAATCAGGGTCAAAGCAAGAGCTAACTCAGATCACTCCCCTCTTTTATTAACCCTAGCCAATCACAACTATAATTCAGGGCCAAAATCATTTAAGTTTCAAAACTGCTGGATTACTCATCATGATTTCCTGGATGTAGTTAGAGATAATTGGATCACTCCAACAGGATTACATGGAATGCTAAGCTTTTCAGTTAAACTGAGAAGGCTTAAATTAAAACTAAAGGAGTGGAATAAGATGGTTTTTGGTAATGTACAAGATAAAGTTAAAGAAGCTGAAGATAAATTAGAAGAAAAAGAAATAACTCATCAGCTCAATAACAATGAGGATTCCAGAACTGAATTGAATCAAGCAAAGGCTGAATTAACATTAGCTTTAAAGAGGGAGGAAATCTTCTGGAAACAAAAATCCACTGCAAAATGGTTAAGACTTGGTGACTCAAACACTAAATACTTTCATTCTGTTGTGAAAGCCAAGCACATTAGACAAACCATTACAGAGATTAAAAATGAACAGGGGAGTTGGATTACTAATCCAACAGAGATTGGGAATGAAGCTGTATCTTTTTTCTCTAACCTACTGTCTTCTGAAAACACTGATCTAGATGGATCTGCTGCAGCATCATTCTTGCAGAATATTCCTACACTGATACATTCTCAGGTTAATCAAGAACTAATGAGACAAATTGATTTGGAGAGCCTAAAAAAAGTGGTGTTTGCAATGGATGGCAACTCAGCCCCAGGACCAGATGGATACTCAGGTTCTTTTTTCCATCATTGTTGGGATATTATCAGGGAAGATCTCTTATATGCTGTAAATGAATTCTTGTCTGGGGTTCCTATTCCTAGGGCTATAACATCTTCTTACATAGTCCTAATTCCTAAAAGACAAGTGAATTCTACATTTAGTGACTATAGGCCTATAAGCCTCTCTAATTTTATTAACAAGATCTTTTCAAAAGTTTATGCAGAGAGGCTTAAACCCATTCTGCCAAGTATTATCTCACCTGAACAGTCAGCCTTTGTTCAAGGCAGAGAATTGGCTGATAATGTTTTGTTAATGCAGGAAATGGTTAAGTTTTTAAATAACAAAACAGGGGGCTTCAATTTAATGTTTAAACTTGACATGATGAAAGCGTTTGATAGAGTATCTTGGTCATTTTTAAACTCTTTGCTGTTAAAAATGGGTTTCCATGGGGCTTTTATCAGAAATATAATGGGGAATATTGCTGCAACACATTTCTCAGTCTTAGTGAATGGAAAAGCTTATGGCTACTTTAAGGCTACTAGAGGAATAAAGCAAGGAGATCCACTATCTCCTTTCCTCTTTATTCTTATGACAGAAGCCTTTACAAGAAACCTTAAACTTCTTTATTCACAAGACAAAATTGGGTATTACAAATTGCCTCATTCAGTGAATAAAGTCACACATCTCACCTTTGCTGATGACACCATGCTGTTTTTAAAAGCAAATAGATCCAGTTTGAAAAGCATGAAAAGTTTTTTACAGATCTTTGAATTAGCAACTGGACAGAGAATAAACTTCCAAAAATCTTCTTTTTATCTGTCAAAGTTTGCTCCAGTATCTTACAGACATATGATATCTTCTACAACTGATATAACTCAAGGATCATTTCCTTTCCAATACCTAGGTTGTCCAATTTATATTGGAATGACTAAACACTGCTATTTTCATAGTATCTTTGAAAAAATAACAGCAAGGTTATTGAAATGGCAGAATAGGTGGTTAAGTCAAGCTGGGAGATTAATCCTTATAAAACATGTGCTGTCATCCATTCCCCTACATATTCTGACAGTAATCAAACCAACAGTGGGGGGTGATAAACAATTACATGTACTTTTTGGCAACTTATTTGGGGAACCTCTGATCTTGGGCAAAAAAAAGGTCTGGAAAGCATGGAGTAACCTATGTTTTCCACTTATGGAAAATGGATTGGGAGTTAAAGACTTGCATGTTTCTATCACTAGTTTTTCAATGAAACTATGGTGGAAGTTACAAGTAGGAAACTCTTTATGGTCTGATTTTATGTGGCAATTACCTAACTATCTCAAAAACTCAAAGACCTGGAAAAGGATTAAGGAAGTTTCAGAGGTGGCCTCTCAGAACACATTGATACAGGTAGGGGAAGGTAAAGTTTCTTTTTGGCATTCCAATTGGTTCAAAAACTCACCTCTGCATGATGATTGGAATGATGCTAGTGATTTGCCCTTTCCTGAACTATCTGTTTCTGAATTCTTCTATAATCAGGAATATTATTGCCAACATCTAATTCATGGTCTTGATCCTTCAGTTCATAATGAGATTAGAAAGGACTTTTCATTATTTGAATCATATCCAGATAGGCTGATATGGAAATCTGAGCATGATGGACAATTTTCAATAAAATCAGCTTACAATCTACTCAGACCAAAAAAGTTAGAGGTTCCATCTTTCAAACATCTCTGGAACAAACATTTACCAAAAAAATAAGTGTCTTTACATGGAGACTATTGAATAGATTGCTTGCATTTCCAGATGTTTTGGAAGATTTCAACTTCCACTTACCATCAAGATGTCCTTTTTGTAAAAATCATGGAGATGATCTGCATCACTGTTTTAATGATTGTGATATCATGCATACATTGTGGTTTCAACTGGATCTGTTCTTTGATATACAAAACTTGGAATTTGAAACACTATGGGATCGTTTCTTTTATTACTGGAACTTAAAGGTGAAATCTAACATTCAGTCATTATGTGTTAGACTGCTTCCCTCAATTACTGTATGGTTCATTTGGTTGGAGAGAAATAAAGCAATTTATGAAGATCAAAAACCTAATCCTCAGGCTATCTTCAAAAGTGTAATTGATTGTTTCAAGTCCATAATGAAGATGCATAACCTTGAATGGAAAAGGTCTGAAACAAACAATCTTACCCCACAATTATTATCAGTGGCTTCTGTATCTTCTAAATTGCAGATTCAGAAAACTATCCAAGTAGTTTGGAAGTTACCACACAGTCCTGTCAAATTAAATTCGGACGGGTCTTCATTGAGATCAGGTTCAGCTGGAGCAGGTTTTGTTCTGAGGGATCAACAAGGGAGAGTAGTAACTGCAAG